>WJFA01001808.1:0-18871 GCA_009870155.1 Pseudobourletiella spinata
CCTGTAACAATACCAAGGAGGTCTGTACGGTGTTGCTCAAGTGCGCGCGCTCACATCCACCCAGGAAAACTCAGAGTCCTTACTCGAGACCGTATGACTTGAGTGAGCTCTTCCCTTCGCGACAGGCAGTTGTTATCTCTGTGACACAAGGAGCGTTTTCCCGACAATGGCAGTCGTAAGAGCAGCACACCGGAATAAAAAGGCTTGGCCCATCATTGAAAATTAGGAACAACACTAATTACAATATAGCGCATATATGCAAAATGGCTCATCGTCGTCGGACTGTCGTGCGTATATAGTAGGGATTTACTCCTCTGGATCCACCTTTTGCTCCACGTATAAAAAATATCAACCATAGTTGAAACTCTGTCATCCTCCGTATGCATGCTCAAAAGGCAGACCGTCTATATGTTATACATTAGCAGAGTTATGAGGCTATTAAGAGATGCAGTACGCCTTTACGGAGACAATGTGAAGCATGTAGAGAAAAGATGGATACATTACTCCGTCATTTTCAGCATCAAAACGATGCACAGGCAGACCCAGTTTGCGTGATCAAGAGAAAATCTAACAATGATCCCATACACATAGAGCAAGCCGGCACAGGGGCTGAAATGAGTAATGAGCTAGGCAGCAGCCAGCAGCCCCTCTCAGATGACACTGTAACAGTACCGTAGTCAGAATTACTCCATTTGACCGGTGACGAATGGATCATTTAGAGAAAGATGATTTTTAGGAAGAAACTGCCACGGCCTCGCTGCGTCCAACTCCTTAATGAGCCAGCAGCCATCTGCCCCTACCTCTTCAGCTCTTGTGTTCCCAATCCTGTAACAACTTGGGTGGAGAAAGCAAGCAAAACACATTTGTACATTAAGTTGATCCTCTGCATCCTCGGAATAAAGTGGTTGATGTGCACGGCTAAGCGGGAATTGTTCCGGCTATGGGAGCATGGATGATGATGATGATAGCGTGTATGTATCTGTGCGCGTCAAATGAACCATATCGGCTACGAGGATAGTGAGGTAACTCATCCGCGTGTGGCGTGCATACATAGTAGTGGAGATTAAGTAAAAGATGCCCTTTGTGGCTTTCATACTCAGGATCCTTTAGGCATATATAAAATTAATGTTACTCACCGCACGCTTCGTATCATACCGCTGTTCAGATGTGACCAGATAGCTGTGCTTGCGTTCGAAGCGAGACGACTGCTACTCAAAGCATGAATGGGTACATATGGTAAAGGGAGAAATGTGCAAACAATAAGGTGAGTCCTTGATACACCTTGCTTGGGGTGCGATGGAGAGGATCTCCGTTAATTCTATCCCTAAAGGAAGGAAATAGGCGGCTTCTGGATGAAGATAAAAGGGAGCCAACATACTTGAGGACATACTCTGTCCCATTGACTTCCTCCGGAAGAATTTTAGGGACTACCTGCTGCTGATATCCTTGAGGACATGCGATAGCAGCTTCCGATGATCCTGAGGAAAAGGTCTTCTTGGTTTCTAAATTGATGGCATCGCAATGGATAAATGCCAATGGTCCAAACTATGAAATGAGTGAGGGGTGCCGCCCAATGAGTAACATCCTCCATCGCTGTACTTTGAGTCATAAGAATGCATCGCTGGGACGACGACGCGGCATGTGAATACCCACACATTTAAATTTCAAATTGGTTAAACAACAGATTGGTTTAAGTTCAATAGAAAATACCACCTCATATACAGAGGAGTACAAGAATAAGTATGAAGAGAGGGAGTAGGGAATGAGGAGCTATCTGCAGGAGGAGGAAATGAGTGGATCAATGAGTATTTTTGGCACAAAGTCCCATAATAAGCGTGGAGAGGAGGCAAAGTGAACGAGAAGACTGCGTACATTGCCTTGCAAAGGTTCAAAATCCTCCATAATGAGTCATGGCGCGGTTCAAAAAGCGGGATAATTATCTGATGGCGTGCTCCAAACCTTGACATCGTACTATTACTATATAGCTTTGCCCATGACTTCTGTGCGTTCCTTACCGTCCTCATACAATTACTATTTCACCTTTGCGTTTTCATGATGCGGGGAACGGTTCTGTTCTGGCTTCCCATAAAATGCCGCGCCTCAAAGAAGAAAATGAGCTGATTAATAATTATTGCTGTGGCCAAGAGTAATTTCCTCCGCAAATTCAAAATACCGACCCGTCATTACATTTGGTTTTGACCTGTTAAATCTTGGATTTTCCGCCAAAAAATGAGAGGACTGACCCGGTTTGAATACTGGGAAAATATTTTAGTTCTCTCCTATACACTCTTAAATATCTCTCATTTCAATTTTTGGACTTTGATGATGATGCTGAGCTTTGAAAGGACTTTGATTCAATGCAGCCGTACCATTCTGTTGGGCCTCTGCTAGAAAGACCTAGATTTTTAAAACCAGTAAATGCAAAATGCGGTTCTTTATTTCACTGCAACAATTATTACAAAGAGAACTTCCGACGCACATGCCCATGAATCCGACAAATTAGCGCTTATCTCTCTCTCTATACATGTATATAGAAAGCGAAGAATACTACGAGCACATCTAGTAGTTTACATGCTAGAAACCCACCGTATCTTACGGAGCAGTGAAGAAAAAATTGTGTACGCTTACTTCTACAGATTGTTATTTTAAAAAATTGGCAAGTTCCAAACGTGGAAGCAAAGAATGTTCCCAGTCCTCAAGCGTACTGGTCAATGAGGGAGATTTTGAGTAGAAAAGTTAACCAAATAGACCCGAAGATTGGACGATGAACAGACTGTGTAAATTTTACGCGGAGATATACATTCCTTCCTGTGGTACACCCTCTGCTTGGTGGATAGTACTATGGTAATCATATCATATTACCCGTCTTGACTCTGTATATTACATCGAACAATCTAATGGTTCATCAAAACTATTAATTACACACAGATGTATCTCCCTCCTACACAACGAAGACTACGAAACACACTGTTGAGGGTAAGAGCAGTTCCCGCCGTACTGCTCTCCAGTGAAATACAACGCGTAGTTTTTTTTTACTAGTGTTTACACTACCTCTGCGCACTCGACATGTCCTACTGTTCACTGGTTTCTATGAGTATTCAAATGGCGCACGTATATAGTAAAACTATGTACATATGTTATTATTACTGAATGCGCATTTACCAAGAGAAGTAATAATAAATAAATAAAGACTTGATTATTACTTTTATGTGAACATTAATACTATGGTAATGGACTAAGAGGACTTGATTATTTTTTATTATCACTAAAATACTACACATATCTTAATGGGCTACCCTAGATCTAGCTTTTGAGAGGGGCGCGACCAAGAGGAGCTAAATACAGTGAAGATTGTGTCCACGTGTCCTTACCATACATTTTATTTTACATATGCGTGGGGGACTCTCCAGTTAAACAGTTTGCCTTCACAGAAGTAGCTAATCCACTCACAGGCGTTAATCCTCTACTTAAGTCTCATGTCAATCTCATGGCAAAAACTCGTCAATAATAAGAGCAATATATGTCCCTCACTCCCCCTTATACATTTGGCTGTTATTAAAACCGACGCACTGTGTCAAGTCAATTAGCCATCCACAGAAGCACGCTCTCTTACAATCCTTGCAGAAACTCTGAAACGAAAATCAATCTGAGTAACTCATGCTGGTGTCATTTAAGTGGACAACAATGTGTGTGGCCCATTGCCACCCCATTTCCTTCACCTTCCAATGAATGTCTGAGCTAAGGATTATTCACACCTCGCCCGAACACAAAACAACTATAATTGGTCTACAAGATGTCAAATTAGTATTATTGGTACTCAAACATCACAGAATCAACCAACTCGCCCTTTCATATCCTCTTTCTGCTCCAAAACTCTTCGCTAAATCCATTTAGATAAGATTAAGTACCACAATTACTTCTCCTTTATACGAAACAATCCACAATTTTCCGCATCAGTTATGCCCTCGTATCTGCCCAAGATCAAAATGTCTCGGAGAATCTTCATGATTCGCAAGCCATACCATTCGCCATTGTAAACCGTAGTCATACAATAGAAGAATTAGCCTCAGAGCTAACTCACATTGCAGATCATCACACCGAATAAGCCATGTTGGCAGTTCCAAATATAAAAATTTCCCACCCTACACACGGAATTCATTACGGTGTGAAATCATAAACGAATCGCGTTCAAATCCCTTAAACATATACATTAAAATAAGGAGTACTACCAGTTTGCCTGTACCCACCTTCAGCTTATTCTATTTGGCCGTTATACATAGTTTATTATGACTACATATTATTATTATTATTGCTCCTAATATTAATGTTACTATTGACTACAAACATTCTATTACATAAATGACACACGCTTATAATTCTAATAAGAATGTTTAGACAATCTACGACGACCGCAATACACACTTCTCAACCTATGGTATTCATGGCAAAAGATTAGTCAGATAGTTTGGCGCCGTCACCGACGCTTATGGCAGCAATAAATGTTGGCATTAATAATTAATTAGTACAATATATGTTGTTTGAAGACGATAAAAAGGATACACTAGCCTCATGGTCGCCATCAATTTACACGGCTCAGATGCGGCACAGTAGCCTCATTATTTCTTCCCATGCAAGTAAAGGCAGTTTGTCTGTGTGACCAGTACATAATTAACTTGCCGTTACCTCCACGATCTATATAGCTCTCACCGTACAAAGGCGTTGCATGTTACAAAGGTTAAATTGCAATGGTACCACGAGACGTTGCAGAGCTCACATGTTATTCGCAACAATGTAAAGTATATGCATGTAGATTGTAATAACTACTAACACTATATAAACTAACATTGGCAAACTTAGTTGGAGGAATTATTATTGATTATTACAAATTATATTCTTTATAGTGTACATCATATGTAATCATAGAAAGTACTCTCTACACGCGGTCCGTTGATTCCTCAGGGTGCCGGGACTTAGGTTACAGTGAATGACCAATGGTCACGCATAATTTATACAAAATAGGCTAAAATCTCGTCACTCTTTCTCTCTCTCTCTCTCTATATCCCTCTGCTGTCTATATTTCTTGATAGTACTCTTCTTCTTCTTCTTCTTCTTCTTCATTTTCTTCCTTTGTTCTTCTCTGTAGAATACTTGTGATGATATCATTATAGCCTCATGATTGTCATTAAATTCCTTATTCGTATCTTTATAACCAATACTTGGGCATGATTTTGTTCTTGCAGTGACAAGTTGCCCTGCAATGTTTCCTCCGCCGCTGACCTTCTTTGGACTTGTCGCGGCAAAGCCACGCCGAATGGTCCATATTAAGCTCGTGGCAATTCACCCACAGATCTGTGTGCAGACAAGTTGAACAAGAAAACACAAGATTAATACCCGCTCACCACCATATCACCATCGTACAGCTCATATAGGATCGTATCCCGTTTCTTGGCATATGAGACATGCACATGCCGTGGCGGTGGTGATCATAATGCCCAAACCCATTCATAAAAGCAGAGAAAATCAGTGATCAAGTCATTGATAACGAGGGCTTGAGAGACAGTGTGTGAGGGGCGTGAGGAGGGTTGACAAATAAATAAATAAATAAAAAAAACAAGGGGGAAACCATCATTATTAAAGTGTACAGACCAAAAGTTTCCCCATCATATATATCTTGTTGTTGTTATTATTATTGTTATAACTGTATAGTTCCGCAGGTTTGAGTGCGTACATACGATATTTTCAAATTTATAGCCAAGTAAAAAATGTCAAAATATTCAAATGAGATACATTTGAGAAGGCATAAAAAAGGGAGTATCTTCGAAGTCGAACCCAGTCCTGTCGCATCCATTTCTGACCAAGTATGTATATAAGGCAGGGACTGAGAAAGTTCCCACTTACCAGCAAAAGGACAGGAATTTGTACAGAGGCGATTGGATTTGTTGCAACTATTTGGACAGTCACTGCATGGTGGTCCTCTCGTGTACGGCTTCCCCAGCGTATTCATGAAGTTCCCACTGTGTCAGACAGCGTCAGAGTGACAAGGAATTACAAAGAAGACAGTAGGCAAGATTTTTTTTACATCTCTATTCCCGTAAACACAGTCCAGTCGGCCAAAGTCAACTTTTCCTCTTGGCCTCCTCCACGCATGTATGGCTATTACGTAACACAACACTATATGCCCTTACTTCCTGCTTTCCATACGACTATAAACAGTACATCGCCTCCTGGCCCGACCCTCGTCTACCAGCCTGATCCTCTCTCGAGTTTACAAACAACTGGAGGTCACGGATATAAATTCTCTGGAGGACACCTCCATCTCGATCCACACCAAATACATAGGGGCAGAGCCGCAGAAGGGTAAAAAAATCTACGGGAACTGTAACTGATGCGAGGGAGCGGAATTTTTAACTACCGGCAACCATATAGCCATATTTGTGAACCGTCAAAACCAAGTCTCATCAAAAACATGAACCTGCTCTCATCTAATTCTGGTAGCGAACATATGAACTTGACAATATTAAAACGGTAACCAACTCCGCGGCTTTCGGCGGTCCCTTCAGGTGCGGTCTACCTCGTTATTTCGTCAGGAGTAGATCCTTACTAAGTTGACATTTATTCGTCCATTGGAGCATCGAGTTCTGGCCATGTGTACACTAATTGGTACTAAACTGCTCCTGAGTTCGCGCAACTATAAATTTTACTGAAAGAACTGCTACCGTCATACGCCGAAGATGCTCCCTTTCTTCTATATGTGCTTGTGTGTGTGTATGTGTGTGTGTGCAAAACAAGTCTCTAACTAGACATCTAAATACGAAAGGCATGCCATCATCCGGAGGTTGAAGCGGCAACCTCGTAACGGCATGCTCACATTAATGGCTATGCAGACGCGAAAATCAAGCCAAATCCTACCAAGTGGAGGTGAAACGGGACCAAGTCTAATTCCCCTAAAGACCCCTATCAAGGCATATGAAAATTACTAAGGACCCGCCACACTCCTATGAGTATGACCAGCTGAATATGAGTCAGCGTTACAATTCCTACTGAATGCATCTTCAGGATGTGCGCATAACCCCATGATCCGCCTGAACAATCAAAGTCTGCCCCCATTCCTCGTTAAACTGTCCGGGCTGAGTCCCTGCACCCCTGTACAGATTCCCGACAGAAACGGAATAAATTACTTCTACAGATGTTTTTCGGATTCCGGGATGACTCCGAGCGAGTCACGACAATATAAAAAATTCTACCGGGTCATGAATGTTAACATCACTAGGGATGTTGACCCGATAAATACCTCTCCCGCCTTCCGAAAGGGAAGCAACCCTCAACGAAGTGATTCTGCGAGGGAATCCCCGAAGAATTAGGAGGAAGAGAGAAGAAAAACATAAACTTGAGCTATAAAATTCCATGATTTACATCAATTCAATAAACTCTGCAGAGTACACTGGCCCGATTGATGTTTCGGCAGTGTGTCTAAATGGCTTGGTACTTGGTGCTGTCTCTACACATAAAGTTCTAACCAGTTTCATCACACTATTTCAAAGGAACCCAGAAAATCGTAATTTAACGGGAATAGTATAGATGTTGTATCACATAGTAGTACTTACATGGGACAATAGTTGCAAATGTAATTGTAGAACGTCTTTCCACGGGCCGTCTTGCATTGTGCATAGCCGCAGCCTACCTTGTGAGAGCCAGCCCAAACCATCTGAGTGTAGTGACCAACAACACTGAGTTTATTTTTAGAGGATCCGTAGGTGAAATTCCTGTGCTCCAAGTTCCACATTTTAAGGGCAAAAAACCTGAAAAGTGCATAAACACGACCCAAACGTAAAACAGAGTGTGTATGAGAGCACACACTTCAGCCCAGTTCACATTTCTCTGCAAATTACTCTCGCAGTCGTCAGTACTCTATCATCGAGTCATTAAAGCACTACAAGTTTAGCAAGTGCATCGAGTCGTAGTAACTGCAGCGAGAAGGGACATAAAAATCTCATACGGATCGTAAATGTTGGAAAGGTTGCGGGCCAAACGGTTCCCAACGCCTATCGTCATAATAGAGTCATTTTCACATGCATTTGTCGGGGAGCACACACAAATTATGTCACTTATGTATGGGTACGTTACTCGTGAAGTCAATTACTCGGAGGGTGCAGGAACGACAAAGATTGACCTACCCAAGCCTCAATGAATTCCTTCCCGCCTACACAGAAATTTAATTTACTCAAACTTCACATGATCAAAATCAAATTTTGGTGACAGGGAGGAAGTCATCTTCTAAAGGAAGCCACCTTTTACGACGATGCGGAAGGCGGCCTGATTTCGGATCGATTTAATTTGTGAATACTCCTCAACAGTTTGACAATAGGCTGGAATGAGGCCCCAATGGAAATTGTGAGACGTTCCCCCCCCCACCCTCGTCAATAACAGCAGGAATTTACGTCATGTTCGAGAATACAGGGCGGTGGGGAAATTTGTCATCTGAGCGCAATTCAATTTGTTTTTAACAATAACAATAATAATAAGCTCTAGTGTCAATGAATTGGACTGTATCTGACTGTATCAATTTCCACAGTTTTGAGACTTTTGACAGGGTGGTAAGCGTGTGTTAGTTGAGAGTTTGGCAGCTCCACGGCAGAATCTCTGGCGCGTGGGTAGGCCCATTACATGAAATTAAACTTTGAACTGGGATTTTGATTTGCATTTAAAGGGGTTACAGTGACACGAGAGTTTACTTTGATCCCTCAATCATTCTCACAAAGAAGGTCTCATGAGCCCGTGTCATAGGTGCTTATTAAAATACTCTAGGGAGTACAAACAAGATTGCTAACAACCCACGGGGAAAGTACATTGCCTTGACACACACACACACACACATACTAAGAGATGTAAATTGAATGGATGGATGTACGGGAAGGAATGTAAAATTACCAAGGAACTTTGTGCGTTGCAACGAAGATGTTTTGTCCGCAGGGACCATAGAATTCGGTCCAACGGTCTGTGGCGTTGTCATGCGTAAGCATCTGGCACTGGTCCGCCCATTTCTGTGCCTGTTTAGCTGCTCCGGGATGCCAGCTCTGTGCGCGCACACACACACACATGTTAGAGCGAGAGAAAGAGAGTCAGATGAGAAATTGCATTTAAAAAAATATATCCCCGTAGCTGCACGTAGAATTTGGGCACGTAGTTGAATTAACTCACCATCTCAAGCATATTGGAAGCCTTCGGACGAACTTGGGACCGGAAAAAGTTGTGATACGCCACAATTTTCTCCTGGACTTTTTTCGACTCTGTGGTCAACATACTCTTTGGCATCCGATTCCCGTAGACTCGAGGCACTGCAAGGGGAAGCAGACACAGTTAGAAAATTGGATCCGAAAATGGAGCTATGACGATAAATTTCATGATCTCATTACTCCATTGACTGCTTTGCCTCACAAATTCTATATCCTCTCCTCCGGCTCTCCGCCGTACTCCCTCTTATTCTCTCACTTTACACACATATGGGGCTCACACGTTTGCCCTTCACATGAGAAAACTCAGCGTGTACTTTGTATCTGTGTGTGTGTGTGTGAGAGAGAGAGAGAGCGCAGTTGGCTCAAGTCAAAAAGTGTGTGCGTTATAAAATATGATGAATTGCTACTACGAATTGGGAGCTTTTATCCGTTCTATTTTTTCTGAATGAACCTCTGGCCGGGCCCGTCTGAATTGTACACACTACATTATGTAACTGTGGACGGTATTAGCTTTCAGCATGGTAGTTGGCGGTCTATAAGGCAACACCGTAGGGGTGAAGTCAGACAGGAGACGGCGGTCTTGTAAAACTGCAATACCAGCACACAGGCTCCCCATGCAAATCTGCGGCGGAAAGTTTATGGGGATTTGGCACTGGCACTGGCACTTGTCCGTGCATAGCTTGTATACGTATTAGTGTTATGAGGAGCGGGAAAGGCAGCTCATTCCAGATAATTTCGCCTTGAAATACATCTATCCAAGTGTAGAAAGGGGCTATTACGCTGCTACTTTTTAAAATTTAGCATTTGACTTATCTAGAGTGGTTCTGGGAGGACACGTGCCATATGTTATTGTGGCTTTTGGCTCGTCGTCAGTAAGCTGTCTCACAGTTCCATGATAAAAATATTTTTTTTTTCAAATTTTACTCTCCCCCACCGTTGACATGAACATGATTCCTTCACTCATAGCCTCACAGCCAGTCCATCAGCCCTTATCAACTTAGGGAGGCCTGATCCTCACATTGACAGATTCACTGGGATGGGAACCCTTGCAGACCTGGTACGCGTCTGCGTTTGGTACTGGCTATGGACCATTGGTCAGTCCCATTCATTAACCACTCTTCTTCAACACCTCCAGACACTGACCCTACGAATTTTTCACTCACTCTACGTCACTCTCACTTAAAAGAACTTCCTGAAACTCAAAAAAAGTCGCCCAGAATCCAACACCACCACACGCATAATCAGCTTTGAATTATCTATGTAAGGGCATACTCTGACGCAATTAGGATGAAACTGGATGGAAATTGTGACATGGTGTCCAGTTGGAGACATCATATCCACTGTTGTAACAAGTGTGTGAGGGTGGGGTACACTGTATTGCGTCAGCCACGCCTGTGTCCACATTATGATTACATGTGCGGTCGTAGTAACCACCGTGTTACACGCCTGGCTAGACATTCGGACACAGATGGTGTTGATGATCTGACCCTGTACTTACACACCGAAGGACTTTGCCACCATAATGATGAATGACTCCACTCGCCATCTTGTCTACGGAGGGTGATGCCGATGATGATCATGATCATCTTCCTCTTATAACTCGGATAATCGATTTCATCTGCAGCACTCGTGTGATATATACATACGCAAAAACAAGCACAAGTTGTATGGGCAGGGCACGTCAAATATTTGAACTAGTCAAATCATCATGACAATAATAATAACACAAAGTGATACCCACGGATCACTCCTCGTAGCTGCTGCGGTGCAGCACTGCTGTATAATGCTCATCCGTATATTGTCAAGCCATGGAGGAAGGGACGGGAGCTCGCATGGAGGATTCTCATCATCACTCATAGTCACTGTCGACGGAGGAAAATGAGCATCACTACCGCCGTTCTTCCCATCTTCTTCTCCACTTGTTGAAAGCTTGAGGAATGCATTTAGATTGGATTCAGAGTAAATTATCACCTATCTCTGAAGGATCAGCTTCAACTCACAGTCAGATCCCCACTTGACTCCGTAATTTCTTCCTACGCTCAATTAGTTACTCGGATTCGCTTCTCCTTCCTCCCCATTCAACCTGAGCATATGATCGGACCTGATTCGAGCTCGTCTCTTCTTCTTGCCATGGCAGCCTGACTGCCCGCACATGGTACACCAATAATTGTACCTTCATGCTACATACATATGATGGGTATCTCATGATCTCACTCTCTGTTTTGTCTGACTGATCATGTGATAGAGATCTTTCTATGCTCACAATACTTTGCTCCGAACGATTTTGGCTATGAGTGAAGTCTGAAAATGTGTGTGTATGTGTGTGTGTGTGTGTGTATTTGTGCTGTTCTTCAAATTACTTTTGCGGACGAGTCATCCTCACCCTTACGCCATTAGCCCTGTCTATGTATCCGCTTACAAGGAGAGCACATACAGTTGTTGGTCATCCCCATGAACTTGGTTCAGACGCACATTTATTATTTCCATTCCGCTCCCAACCGCAGACTAATACAGAGTTTTACCACTACTCAAATTAGAATCGGACCGCCGTCCAGACATATCCCTGTCCACGCTGGTTCAAGTACCTTTTCCCGTCTGTCTGACTAGTCAACTGCATAATGGCAACATAGACCCGCCGCACTTTCCCTCCCCAGAGAACATTCACCTTAAGAGCAAACGAATACCGTCGTGTCAGCGTCACCCCATTGATTTGCTTTTACTCATTTTTTTCTCCGTGATCTTTTTGTGGATATCTCCCGATATTTAGTAGATGGAAACATTTTGACTGTAACTTTTAAAAAAATATAGCACCCAATACCAACACCCACAATTAGCCATTTTCCCCCTGTGTTGGTTGCAAATGTGAAGGCGAGGGGTGAGAAGGGACTCGGTAGGAGTAGTAGGAAAGGAAAGAAAGCAGAGCGATTAGAGCGTGTGCTAACTTCTCTCGTGCCGATAACTCTGACCCAAATCCAGATTGACGAGTAGAACAATTAGAATCGGGACGACAGCAGATGCGAAGGCAGCCGCCGGTGAGGTACAGACCGCACTCAGGCGCATCACCAGTCTCCGTCCCATTTTACCAGCCCGTTGAGCTGTCAGCTCGCGTATTTTTCACTGACAAGTTATCAGGTAGCTTCACGTTGAATTTAAGCTCGTTCGACAGGTGAGACACTGAATTTTTCTGCCCTCCGACTCACTAGTCTTCTTGCCTCTCGGTGGTTGTTGAATGCGCACACTTGTTATCCCACCAGTGCGTGTGTGTGTGGGTAAAAACTGTTCACTCTCAGGGATACTATTAACAATAATAATTATAAAAATTGTGATTCATCCGATAGATGGGCAGGACGTCTCCTGGATAAAACTCGATAAGGTTCCCACAGGAGAGAGCAATTCCTGGATCGCACCGCGTGCCGGTCAACGCATACTGAAGCACGTACACACACTTTTATAAGCTCGCCTGTCCCCACAGTGTTCACGGCACGAGAGAATCTCCGGACGGCAGTATCGAGCCAGCAGAGCACATGGAGACTTGATCAGACTGTGTGGTACCGACTCACTCTCTGATCCCTAAAAGCTAAAATCATTTATTCGAAACAAGACACAAACACTTGTTGTTGTTGTTCTGCCAAATGTTGTGAATGAAATAATCTGCGGCGTCTTCCTCCTTTCAGTCTACGATGATCCAGTAGTGCACCAAGTCAGTCATGCATGGGGAAACAGATCATCTATCTGCCGTAAGAGCACATTTATTGTACACTGATGCTCTATACATGCACACCCCAGCGCACACACAACAACGTATACTCACTCAGTCGCACTCCCGCACCACACGGTTGAATGGGATAGCCTGTGTCAAATTATCTGAACCTATCGACTGATGTGTGTTCAGGGAGAATGCAGGCGCTTGATCCTTTTTCCTTCATCATATATGATGATGTTGATGATGATGATGATGATGATGACGATCCTCGCGACGTCTTCCCTTTCGTCTATCATTCACCAATCTACTTACTTAGTTCTCTCCGCCGCTCATCTCGCTCTCCCCCACTCTCTCTCTCTCTCTCTCACTCACTGACTCCGAAGTGACTGTGTATACTCTCCACGATCAGGGCGCGCACCATCTACTTTACAAACGAGCATATATACGTACAGAGTTGCACACGGTCTGCAGGGATATTTGTCACAGTTCCTGTTGACACTCGTTCCAGTTCGATCAAGTCAGAGGGTTTTGTGTGTGTACACACGCACACATAAGTACAACATCCCCACCGCAGCCGCCACGCTGAGAATCCGGAGGCGCAAACTTCTCGTCTCTCTCTCTCTCTCTCACCGTCTCCCGTCCCTGCAACAGTAAAATGTCTCGAGTTATGAATAGACTCACTGTACTTATCATTATTGTTATTACACCACTAATTTGATTGCTCCACAATAAATCTCATCCTTCCGTCAAAACCAGACAAATACATTCACATTTGTGAAGAGCCCTCCCGGCTTGTGGCTGTGGCACATGGGAATCAGATCTACTCTCATGATAGTCTCATGTCGCAAATGATTTTATCACCCAGCTCACTCCTGGATCTGCATCAGAACCCATTACGACTATATACAACTGCTACTATTATTGCTACTACTAATATTACACCAACTGCCACTACTGATACTAATACTATTATATGCACTACTATTCTAATATCTCTACTGGCGCAGCAAAACGACGGCAAAATCATCTAAGCCCCCCATCTGTGTAACCGGAAACTTGATTGGTTTACGATACAGGACTGTCGTATAGCAAAGTACTAAAAAAACCAGGGATCATTTCACTTTCAGTTTCAGTGATTCAGTAGCTTATTCTCATGTATGACAGACCGTACGCAGGGGCATGTACGTATTTTGAGAAATTTGCGTTGGCCCCGCATGCTTCTCCTACACAAGAGTAGGCGCGTAGCAGCCTTCACATTCCCGACTCCGAAAAACCAGCCACAGCAACTTCCCGACTCATATACACAGAAGAGTCACAAATACGAGCTCGCAAACACACACACACACACACACACACAAGCCTGCCTCATCCTTTAGTCTACCTTAGTAACACATTTTTTCACAATCAATTTGATGAACCATTTTCGAAGAAAATTAGACCCTAGGTAAGAATTCTTTGGAAGTAATCTTCGGCATCACTTGCAATCCCAGGTGTACCGAATTTTGATCTTATCAACATAAGATAATGTGTCATAACCTCCCATTCTTCCATTTGAATTCAAAAGACTTGTACTCATAGTTTCTTACAACCATATGATGTAGGCACACACGTGCAGTCAGAAACTCTTCAGAAGTCCCGTCCACTGCACTGCACTGGTGAGGCCGATCAATTTAACCGCATCCCAATTATTCACTCTGGAAAAATCAGGCCAGTTGTGCAGTCATGAGAGCACTTGGGGTACATCGGATGAAACTGGGAAAGTAAAAGTGTTTGTGCGTGTGTTTGTGTGTGAGCCTGCATATGCTTGAAGATTATGGAGGTCCAGAAAGTCTGAGAGTCTGGAGGACTGCCGTGAGGTGTCCCAATATTATTTGTTGTTGCTATTTATATTTCAAGACGAAGTATCTGAGATGAATTAGACGAGTGTAGAATGGAACACCATGAATGTTCTTCCAAGCAATAATGTATATGGCTTCTAGAATGTAAGAGGATAATTCAAAATGAAATTATGGCAACAAAACTTGTGTATAACTCTCCGACCATGTGTCTGACCGAGAGTAAGTGTGTTTGGGCGATGCACCAAAGTGAACGCGGCAGACACTATGGCAGCCTTCGGCTGATAAGCAGGAGTAGGGCTGGTAGCTGTAGTAGTTGTCGTGGCAGTGTGTGGTTCGTGGCAATATGTGAACTAGCGTCGCGCGTCACAAGAAATGGTCGGGGGCACATAATTTTTACATAATATAATAATGTATTGGAGGAATGGGAGATCACGAAAAAGCTGAATTTCAACGACCAGCATAGTGGAGCAGGCTGAAGGAGAGAGAGATGATGCAAAAAAGGAGGGAAGGCCACCGCTCCTTGCCGGAGTGCATTTTACTCCACATGTAAGTACATGAGTTTACAAGTACGCACATATGTACTCACGTTACCGTACTATTTTTCTGGTGGAATGATACCGAATGAGAAAGTGATAGGAGCTCACACCTCACCCACTGCTGCAATGTATAGCTCTCTCTATCTCTCTCTCTCTCTCTCTCACACACACACACACAGTCTCGTGAGTTCAAAATGGTTATACATGGATTCCCTTTTATTATGAATACAAATACCCGTTGTACATAGCACGGCGCTATTAGTTGCACTATAGAAGTGCTCCTAGTGGCACCGGGGTAGATAAAAAATCCTTTTGTCTGTCGTCGCAACCGTTTGGGAGAGCACTACCGCTATTAGGGCTCCGCCGCGTATATCGATTCATTGTATTTTTATATTCATGGCTAATCCCTGTGGAGGTGGGAAAGAGACAAGAGTTTTTACCAGACTATCTTGAGCGTCGTCACGTTGCAAAGTTATCCCACCTTTACAGTGAAGGGGAACTACGACGATACTCCGTGGAAAAACGGCACTACGCGCTCACTCCGTCAGTCAAACACCACGGAGCTGGGAACACCAGAAATGAGTTAATGTCCACTAATTTTGTACGCATAAATACACAGTATGCGCAGGGCACAGTACCAGCAGTCGTTCCAAAGTATTTTTGATGATTGGAGCAGAACTATCAAAGTTAAATGCTCCGAGAGTTCAACTGATTTTTGCTGCTGCTGCTGATGATGATGGTGATGATGATGATGATGAAGGAGACGATGAAGAACTGCTCCAATAGTTCTTGTTCAACACGAACTAGAGTACTGTAATCTTGAACGACAGAGTGGCATGGGAAGACGACATCAAGCTGTAGTATATGGCTTGATGTGCGGAACCGTCGCCTCTGTCTTGTCCCTCAGTCCCTCCAAGACGGCGTCTGCGAAGAAAGTGAATTTTTGTTTGGTTTCGAGCATGTCGTGGTCATGGGCAAGAGTCCAACGTGCTGTCAATAATGCAGAAATCTGCATTTATCATTCTATCAATTCTCTCCCCCCGCCTCTCTCAACGTCTTCTCCCGGCGGATTATCACCGCATCATCCCAGCCGAACATTATTCGTTTCACATGAGACTCACATGAAAGCTGTGGAAGGGATCGGGCGGAACAATCCTTACTGACTGCCCACCTCCCAGATTTCCTCGTTCCTTAACCTTTAGCATGGCAGCGCAGCGGCAGAGGATATTCCTATGACAGTCGTTTGAGGACAACTTGACCGTAGTCCAGTGCTCCTGACAGTTTCCACAGTGATGTGCGAAGAGATGACGACGAGCAGCTCTTGCTGGGATCCGGTGATGGTGAGCCGCTGCGGGTGATTGCAACAATGCCAACAGTGGGAGAGATGATGCAGGGGGTGGCAACGACTAACGCGAAATCAGAGTTTATCGTTCCGTTGTCCCGTGTACAAATTATTACCAGACTTATTAGCTCTGCCAGATACGATGCATACATATATATGTATACATATGTATATGCACGCGTGGCCGAAATACATGAGTGAGGAACTGAAGTAAGTGGAGTATATACGAGGAGGGAAAAGTGAGTTGGGAAAAAATCTCGAATGATCCGAGAAATGCAAAACAAGAAACATTTTAATACGGTTTATTAGATCTGACATACTGGGGCATGTATACTCGTGTAACACATTTACACGCATACAAGAATTACACATAGAGATACTTTATCTCACTATGGTATACAGGTCGGGGCATGTAAAGCATGGGCCCACGCTAGCAACTGCGTGCATATGTATACACAGGCAGTGTGGCCTTTGAGTGGGAACTAACCTCGACTCTCAGGCTGTATACCCGCTCGTCAAATTCAGTGCGAGAGCGGGGGAATCTGATGGGACGGAACGCTATCGTGCACTTTCTTGGTTGACTGCAAAAGCCCACTTTCTGCCTCATCCTCGACGTGAAGAAAAATTTCCATATATTTGTGTACAAAACTTATGGATGAATGTATATACCATAGCTATTTGGAAGTTTCACAAAGTTGTGTAGGGAAAACAAGAGCAAATCAGTAGTGGTGGTGTATACGGAAGAGAACCAACATGCATGTTATGTTGGAGCTGAGGGGAAAGTCATGAATAGATTACGCAGAGAGTTCCCTCCCAGCCACATACTCCCCGTTTCATGCTCATGACTTTCTGTATCGGGAAACACAGAAACCTCTACAACCAGCACCACCCCCTCACACTACTGTAATCATTTTCCCCCCAAAATCTATGCTTCCAAACTGTCTCCGTCAAGAAACCACATTATGAAAGTTGTGGAAAAAATAGACTTGTGCCATTCTAATCCAATCGCACAGGTCCTCCTCGTTCTGTTTAATGGTAAACAAATTGAAGAAACGGTGTGTTCATTATGCTGTAAACTCCTCCAGCTGGCTAATCGGGCACTGTGCATGAGTACGTGCGTACACTTACGGCTGGTAGTAGCAGATTTGAATTCGGGATGTAGCCATAAACTAAATACGATAGCACTTTGCTATTTCCACAATATTTTGAAATGAAGCAGTTGGCCAAGTGCAGTTTGGGATTTATGGTCAAAATAGCCCATTTATTTCAGGATATTTTGAGACTTTTTTGAAGGCCATAGAGTCAATATCATTTTGGAAATGGCATCTTGCTGAAGGCTAAAACGTGATCGGACTTGATGGAAAATGAGGAGACTCTCCTCGCCCCCTCCTTCTAGTCCTTGTGATTGAAGGATTCGGATCGTATTGCAGCATTCCAATGCTCAAGTCCTGGTGGGACTCGTAAGGATGCTGATTGAGTGTCAGCTGCGGATGAGCACCGCCAGTGTGTGCCCCCGCATATGTGCGTCTGTACGTACAGAGATGATCCTGCTCACAATGTGCAAACACATACACACACACACACACATAATTGCAAGCATTCACACCCAACTGCGGATGAGCACCGCCAGTGTGTGCCCCCGCATATGTGCGTCTGTACGTACAGAGATGATCCTGCTCACAATGTGCAAACACATACACACACACACACACATAATTGCAAACATTCACACTCACTACGCATGCACGCGCACAAAAGCATATTCACACACAAATGGACACGCACACACCGCACGCTCACAAACGCATGTTCGCACACACAGTCAAACAAACACACATTCGTCACTCACCAGATCTGTTGACAATATCACCCCGGGTGCTGTGAAATTCCTTGGGAATAAATGTGAGGGGAAACACGTTGGATGCGCTGTCATAAAAGGCTACTACCACGCTATCCTCCGTACTCAGGCAACACTGGGAAGGACTTTAGATTTTTGCGCACACATGGAGGCTGAAAGGGAGCTGTCAGCATGTGAGTCAACAACTTCATTGCTCAAGCATAAGTAAGCGGTGACAGGAGGGGTTAGGGAAATGGTGGATATATGTGTGTGTGTGCATATGGCGGTTACGCCATCATCATATCATCCCTGTCGGCAGCATCAATGACCACGTCTGTTGCACCTTCATTTTTTCCACCCGATCCATTGTTGTTATCACAGC
>WJFA01001809.1:0-18862 GCA_009870155.1 Pseudobourletiella spinata
GTGTGTGTGTGTGTGTGTGTTTGTGTGTGTGTGTGTATGTGTGTGTACGTATCCGTCGGATGCATGTCAAGACGTTGAAGGAGAAGAAGATTCCTGTTAGTAAGAATGGAATCGTCAAGCTTGAGGGCCGAATGACAATGGACATGAAGGTATATATGTATGTTGTGCAGCCTGTGAGAATGAATCAGCCAATTCCGTTTTCTCGTCCCATAACTCCCATTAAAATCATGCTCAAAATTTACCCTCCCATAATAACAATATGATGATGAGTGCCGTGTTGGAATGATGGGCGAAAGAATTATTATTTAATTGTGAATCACTTGGTATGTAGCTCAGCGGTAGGAGTGAGGGGTCTCCGGTTCCTTACAGTTGACTGCCGCTCGCTGACTGTGAGTCACCTGAACGCACGCATCGTAGTATAATAGTAGTCCGAAACTATACGTGAATAGTGCTCAACGATGCTTTAAGACTCTGCCTTTGGGTGCATTGGAGCCAGAGCCCACGGAGCCGAAGAGTACAACCAACGCAGAGTCTTGTAGCATGCCGTACAGTAGTGGTGCACTGCACTGGCTTCTCAAAAGATTCAAAAGGAAGATTGAGGTCAGAGTTTCCCACAGATGCACTTGGAGAGGAGGCCTTCGTGGCTCGTATTTTTCCCCCTCTAAATTATCATTATTGCTCTTATTCATTCGCTAAGCAGATGAACTACTTATGATAACACGTTTTCACTCCACTCGCAATTTCAACGGATCTCTGTCTGTGTGTGCATGTGTGCATGTGTGTATGAGTGTACGACTGTATTTTTTTTTATCAAATATCACACATACTTCTCTCCACCTCTACCCCCAAAAAAAAAAGTTTGAATCCCTCTCAGTTTCAGTACCAGATTTTCAGCGTCTACCAACCACGCATGTCATGGCCCCGGCGTGGAATCCACCTGTCTATACCCCGCATATGCACGGCCATACAAATGCTATTCCCAACCAATCACACCCCTGCAGCGGAAATCAAAGTGCACATTTGATGCCGAAATTGCCAATTTATATGAGGGCTGAATTGGTGGTGTTATTACCACATAGGGATGACGGCGAGCCAAGACGGGAGATTAGAACCGGCGGAGGCAAGGGTCTGACTCACTGAAATGAATCCAAACCCTGACCAGTTTTCTCAATATTCTATAGCAAATAATGATCAGCTAACAAGCCGGATTCTCATCTGCTACCTGACGTGGACGGTGAGGTTTGGCCTAGCCCCAAATAAAACCCTTGTATTTTTTTCACCTTATGTGGGCCATAAAGAAATACTCACTGTGTGTGCCAGTGAGCTCTCGTTGGATATGTGGCATTATGTGTGTCTCCACTATTAAAATACATTGCGTAATAATAACTATAACGCGGTCCACCATCCCTTATATATTCCCCATTTGGTAGAGGTCATGTCAAAGGTCGGCTGCACAGTTGACATTGTACAGTGAAAAAAATTGTCCAAGGGCTCAACACTTGCGTCTCCCATTCACAATATTTATTATTAAAGTATCCCACACATCTGCATGCATGCCTCCTCTCTCACAGAGGTTAATGAGCAAAGAAGGCCGAGGAGTTTTAGTAGCAGTTGCTGCTACTGCTGCTGCTGTTGTTGTTGTTGTTGTTTCAGTGTATCGTGCTCAATTCTCGCTAACCTGAATGCAATCACTCGACGACAAGTTCTCTGCTATGCCATGAGTCACCGCTCCACGGCGGTGGAGGTAAATATTTTTGAGAAAATTCTTCTTCATCCCTGGACAGAGGGGTTCGTTGGAACTTGGCTCCGGGCCAGATCCCAATCAAGCTACGTACGAGCCCATGCCCACGTCGTCATCCCAGCCCACTCAAGGTTAAGTGGAAGTTTAGTGGATTTTTAAACTCTCCTAATTGATGGCTAATACAGAGAGGAATACAATGAGCCAAGACTGGCTGTGAGACTGAGTGAGTGGGGAATCCCCGCAAAAAAACCGTGGGGATTACCGTAAGTGCCGGTTGTTCCCCCATCGATTGACAAAGGAACCGTTTGGTACGCCGCATCCAAACAGTTAACCATGTAAGCCAGTGTAAAGCCTTGCTTTACTACTACGCACACCACCAAGAATTACGGTCTATCGGGTTGAGGAGGTGGGCAATAAACGGGATGTAAATAAAGATGACAGCAGATTAATAATAAAAATAAATTATTAGTTCTCTCACCTTTTTCTCAGATCCAAAAAATGGAGATTCTCCCTCCCCAGACGGGACTTTCGCACTGACGGAGAAACCAAAACTGTCCTTTCGAAATTCACCCAGGAACCACAATCATATTTCCAAAGTTGCAAAGTCCACTAAATATCCAATGGATTTTGAATGTATGATTCAAATTTTATTATTTTAAACTTGAAACGTATGAGTGGTTGTTCCAAAGAAAATCAAAATGTTCAACTTGGCACAACAACTCTTTTGGCTCCAGTCTAATCTATGTGGGGGTGGTGACGAGCTCCGCGAGCTTTGTTGCGTCGAGGACTGGAACGTGTGTGCGAGTGACCGGTAGGGCAGTGTTGCAAGGGGATTTAAGTAATTTTATATCCGTTGAGCTTCGCGTTGCCACCAAGACTGCTCCTGCAGTCTCTCTCTCTCTCTCCTTGCTACTTGCTCTCACAATCCGGCCCTCCTGCTCTATCCACTCTGTACAACACTGTATACCTGCTCCTCATATATTGTTGTGCCATTACCTAAGAAACCTGCTTATGTTGTTGGGAGCGAGAGAGAGAGATAGAGGCGGCGGCGGGTGTAGTGTGAGCGAGTAGATGGAGAGAGAGAGAAGGTCTCCAATTGTTTAACATATTACTTACATAGTGGGAAAATCTTTAACAATGATGATGATGGGGATGACGACGATGACGACGACGACGACGACGATATAGGAACGATGGGAGCAACTTTGCTGGAGGCAACAAGAAGTGCGGCAGAGGTACGTATTGTTACCTGAAAGAGCACGGCAGATTAGTGTTGGGTGGAAGTCCGACTGTGCGGAGTGGTCGGAGGCACCTCCTGTATAATGAGAGGGAAAGAAGACTATAGTAGTGGAAAGTAAACAACGGATAAACTGTGAGAGCGAGCGTACCCAAAAATAAAAATTTCATTTCATCATTTAGTCGTCTTCCTGTCACGGATTTCCTCAACATCGGAATTCTTAACTTAATGCCTGTAATTTTTCAAGGTTTGATCGCCGTGTGTGTGGCTGCATATATGTGTAGATTTAATGTGTGCATGTGTATGTGTGTTAGTGTAAGCGCGTTTATGTCTGCATTCACATGTGTGTTTGTACGTTTGTGTGTGTGTGTGTGTGTGTGTGTGTGTAAGCGCGTTTATGTCTACATTCACATGTGTGTGTTTGTACGTTTGCGTGTGTGCATGTGTGTGTGTGTGTGTGTGTGTGTGTGTATGTGTGTGTGTGTGTGTGTAATTGATGGACGTAAACAGGGAGTCGGGGCCTCGTGTCGTAGAGGGACGTCAAGGCGGTGAAAAACTGCGGAATCTCTTTGGGTGAATTTGCATTTCGCAACAACAGTTCTGCACACACACACACACACACAAGTAAAATGTCATTAGCTTCAAGTTTTTGCAAAAACTCGTTCCTATCCAAGCCGCTCAGTCAGCAGAACCAGAATCCAACTCATCTCATTTCCCCCTTTTTTTCCATGACCCTCACTTATTGCGGCTGGTTGGTGGATGGATGTCTGAGAACGGTTTTTTACACCCAGGTAGGTGTGTATGTGTGCAAGTGTGTGTGTGTGTAACCCCACTTAGCTTTATAATATCCCAATCCCAATCTTGTTCCCTTGGAAATCCATAGCAGGCCACGTTGAGTTCCATCTAATCCTCTCCATATATACTAATTTCACATAATCCTGCTCCCCAGTTGGGAAACCCCATAGAATCTCGAGAAGTGATAGTTCATGTGAAATCTTCCGCTTTTACCACGCGGACGTTCCGTGGAATCCTGATTATCCCTCCTCAAAAAAGATGGTAAAAAACAGAGGTTAGAGTACGGGGGGCAATAAGTACGGGATGGGGCGTTGATTCGCCCACGCGGACATGTAATTAGGGTGAATCCAAGTGCAAATTACGGGAGGATTCCCCCGTTTTTTCATCCATCCAATATATATCTGTCTGCGCTATCGAACTATACTTTACCTTCATGCTGATTCTGCAAGTTCCATGAACTCGATGACAGCGCCTGTGTGACACGTCATCTGCTGTAAATATTGTGATTCAGTGTGTGGGGTTATGTCATGAGCGGACATTGGACGGTTAGTCTGTATCCCATTATCGTCTCGTGCCCCAGAACATGCGCCCTTGGTGGTCATTCCATTGAAGTCATGCATAACGACTTCGGCAGCGTAAACAGTGGATGAAATCCTTCTGGGTTTTTGCTCCCACAGTTTTGTCCCGGATTTTCGCTTTTGAACATTGCTCATGATGAAAGTATTGAAGGTTTTTAAAACAAGATTTTTCACTGTGAATTTTTTTAATGAAAAAAAAGTAGTTCTCCATGCACGTGTGTGTGAGAGGGAATGGAGCACATGCAAATTCAAGGAGCTACTCGACTGCATGGATGTCACACTGCCCCCAAAGCCAGCATTTCCTCTCGCATATCAAACACCTCTGGCATTACTGTACTGCGAGACGGGTTGAAACGAGTGTGGGATGCAAGTGGGATATGTGTAGCCTGTGAGCAGGAGCGGAAAACTCAGAATGCCGCAGTGAGAGATTTAGCCTATTGCATAAAGTTAATTTTGTGGCGAGAAATGGGAAAAAATTGATTAATCCCACCAAGAACAAAGAACCAACTTTTATTTGTTCTGTCAGCTTTCATCATCCCACACCACTTAAACGTCCAAGCACAGTGGTCGCTACACAGCCAGGAGGAGCGGCGGCAATAATCCGTGGCTTAATTCCAACTAGCAACAGAACAACAACAACAACAACAACAACTTCTGGTCCTTGGCCGAATGGTGCAGGTTGGCTGGAGTTGGCTGAGCGTAAAGTGGCTGTGCGGTCGCCAGATACTTGCTCACCAACCATCCATGTGATAGAGCCTCTGGTGGTGGGGAACCCAGCGAGGCGGATCCAATAAAAATCCTGCATTAATTTGTATGCATTCTCACACCTTATGACGTCCTCTGCGGCATTATTGACGTTCATACGAAACACTTGTTGTCCACCCCAGCGAGCCCACGGGCAAAGAGGTTGGCTGCCAGGGACAAGTTTCGCACCCGTGCCCGACCTTACGTACCATAAAAAGATCCACAAAAGTCACTATTTTTCAACCACATTCCTACCGTCATAAAATTGCAGCCAGCCTTTCAAATGGTAAAACGTACGAGCGATGGACGAGATTCGCGAATCTATGCGGTAATCTCCTGAGCGTGGATATTCATCTGCATTGGGAAAAACCCAGTTCACGTTCAATCTGGATGAGATTTACGCCATGTCAGGTGGTCATTGGCGGGCGGACTCATTTGGGCATGGGGAAAAACTGTAAAAATTGTCCACATGCTAGTGTTGCTATACTCTTACTGCTCTGTTGTTGTTGTCCAGCAGGTTTTCTCGTCAGTTTGGCAAGGTCACATGCTCCAAACGCATGGCTAGAATCCGTATGTACATAGTTTTGTATGCGTGACTGAGTGAGAGTTGAGTCGTTCCCATTAGGTAGACACATGTACTACATACATGAAGAGCATGTGTACCTGTACGGGGGGGGCAGAAGTTGGTGAAATCTTTGGCAAGGTGAGGAAATGATATTAATAATAATATGGTCTTGGCACTACCGTGAGAGTTATAACTTCCATGTTTACGCCCAACTATATAGTGTCCCCTATGGACCCTCCACACTCCCATGAGTCCCTCAAGGTCATCATCACACACTACATTCACAGGTAGGAAGTGTGCGCAGGGACAAAGGGACAAGTGTGATACGATGTAGGTGAGGGTGAAAGTAAAATATTGTGTATTTTTGGAACCCCCTCTATTAGCCGGGATGCATTATATAGTGTGTATGGAGGAGGGACGTAGGATTTGATCGGAAGCCGAGGTGCTTGTTGAGGTGAATGTCATGTGCGACCTTCAAGCCGAGAGCCTCAGCGACAACAACAAATGGTGACAAAGCACTTCCGAGGGGGCGCACACTTTAGTGACACGTACATAAAGTAACTTTTTCCCAGCACAATGAAGACTATGGTTCTTGAAATAAAATAAGTTTTCTCAGTTTATTACTTTCACTTTCGGAGCAGAGTGAAATACTGCGGAATAATAATAACAAAATGACAACAAGTTACACCTCGACCCCCTGATGCACCTTCGTGACGCAATTTCAAACTTTTCTCTTTTCCCTCAAAAAGTCAAGGGAGTCTGTCCAAGGCAGTCTATAAATACGTTAGGCTACAAAATGTTGCAGTGCTGTAGTGCAGACGCTTAACCTCTACAGTGTTGCATACTACGTTGGAGTCAATGCAAACCAGAGCGGCAAAACCTTATATCCTTGCCTAAGCGAGCGACGTCTCATATCAATCATGGCTGGCGGCATTGACCGCCACGTCCCAATATGATTAATATTAATGACAACGACAATACCGACTCACGTGCTAGAAAGTGGGGGCAATGGTGAGGGTGATCTTTGATGCAAAGTTGGCTTTGGGAAGATTCTGCAACATGGTTGCAGTCTGGTGAAAAGAGCAGAGAGTCTGCGGAGCCATTCCGGTTCGTCGTGGGAACGGTGGATGCTGTACAGCAAATGAAATGGCTCAAATTCATCAATTGTGAGTATATGTGGACACACGCAAACATAGTTGAAGGAACAAACTTATATTATCATGTTTGCTTACCGTCCAATTAGCTTGATATTGACCTTAATTGCTGGTTTTTGTCGCCAGTGTAATTAGACGAAGAGAGTATAGATGCCGTGAAGGAAATGTTGGAAGAACTTGGACATGTGAGTTTGAATATGTATGGACGTTTATCTCAATGGACTGAAGACAAAAGACAAGCAGGCGGTTCCCACGGCGGAGCTGGAACAAATGCATGCACGGGCGCGATTTTTAGATGGAAATTGTCATTTGATGAACATGTAGTGTAGACTGACTGACGTAGTAGTTGGGGATACTTTGGCCGTTGTTGAGAGAACTCTAAAGCATATCCTGTTGCCTTTTAATTAGATTTTCTCATGGTTCGTGGGGTTAGCTTCGCGGGAAATACAATTTTTTCGTGGGAGCGATAAAAGTTGTCAGCGTCACTTGGAGGTTTCCATCCGGGTTTACATGTGCTGGTTCAAGAATAGAACATTTCCAGTTATAATTGCGTCGTATAGAATCCACTAGTGTGGGATTCCCCGTTAAAACGTACATTTTTCTAGGTTGGTGTTGGTAGTCGCTTTTCAACTCAAGTGTGACTACGTTGACCTATTTCCTATTTTTCTCAAGTTAATATTTGCACTTGCTTACTCGGCTCATTTGGAATGCCCTTAATATTTGCATTCAGAACTGACTTTGATGTTGATTTTGCAAATAATTGCCATGTGGAAAAGCTCTATTTATTCAGTTAAACTAATTACTTTGAGGGTCTCCTTGAGCTTTGACGAGAATCCTGGGATTCGGCGAGGAAGAGAGAAGTGGAGATCAGGTCGCGTTGGTTCGACGTGAATTTCCAGATGGGGTCGACATGCTCAGAGCCAAATCGCAGTGACCTTTACTGATTATTTTGGTGGTCAAATTTTTTTGAATACAAACATCTCTTGATATGATTGTGTTGGTCTGTGCATCTGATGGTATTATGTGTGACCAAATAGATGGCGGATAGTCTCGCCTAAGTATTCAGTCTGTTTTGGCAAACTCTTCGACGATGCAGGCAAGCCCTTGCTGTAGCAGATACGGAGGTGACGATGCAACAGCTGAAAACATTGAAAATAATCTGCCTCGAGCTAATTTGGAAAAAAGACTTTTAGGTAGTTATAAGGTGGACGACAGGTATAAAGGTGAGTATACTCCAACTATAGCTCCTACTGAACTTTTGTAGCTAGGACATGTTTTGCTGAAAATACCAGTGGCATCCCCCGAACCTGTTTGACAGTGTAGTTGAACACGTGTATGTTGTTCCTGCAAATTTCAGCAGAGTCTTGGAAATCACTTGCTGACGGCATAACTCGGGAAAACGAAGATATGTGGAGCGGGATTGATATGTGAAACAGGGTAAGAGGATCGGGAATGTGAAACCAGTTTAATGTAGTCGTACAGCTTTGACGTCACAGTGTGGAGCATGTGCTGTTTTGGGATGCCAATGTCGCCCTTTATTATACAAGTTTCTGACGTGCCTCATAGCTGCCCCTTCACTTATAGTGCCCGTCCTTTGCGCCAGCAATAGGTTCATCTTTCAAAGTTCCAGTTTTTGTCTCAGACCGGATTTTTTCCTCCACTTTGCTATATATTAATTGCAACTGTTGCGTAGTTAATTTCACATGTGAAAAATAGGAATTATGAAAAAAAAAGTTTGAAACTGTGGAATAATTAGATGCTGGGCCGGCGCGTGTGTGAATTCCAGCCAATAACCCCGGGCCCAGTGAGGCATGTCAGATGAATTGCTTTTTACCCTGTGCAATAATTTTGTTGATTAACGCTCCTGTGTTTTGCAATCGGCATGAGGGGCCCACGTTGAAGTACGTGTATATCAAATAACAAATAGGCAGAACCCCTACTCACGGATGGATCATGTGAAGTTCCCATGCTTTGCAGAACTAGCTGGCTCAGGTATCTTAATAAATGATGTTGAGGTGCACCTTGAACTGGAATTACTCTATACATGTATGTGTATGTGTTCAGTCCATCTGGTCTGTACACAAAAGCTTAATGGTGATATTATTGTTCTCTGCAGAAAAATCAGAATCTCCTGTGGACGTCGACTACCGCAGATTTTCCCTCTGTTCTTCTTGTGATGACTTTCAGACGGAATTGTGCAACTGGAGTTATCATCTGTCTTTATGAACGTGAAAACATCATAATGATGAGACGTACTTGGGGAACAGGAGCGTCCAGGGATTTCCACTCTCAATCTCTCTCTCTCTCTCTCTCTCTCTGTCTCTCTCGCATATTCTTCAGTTGGTGAAGAGGGAAACATTTATTGAATTAACTCCTTGTTCACGTATATTCAAATTTTCATTTCCAAATAATAACAGTAGTCATCAAAGTGAGTAGCTCTTCCTCTCTGTCGAAACCCCACTTACCCTCCTGCTTCATGGATGTTGTCTCTATCTCTCTCTCTCTCTGGTGTACTTGAAAAGTGAACCAGTCACGTCCGCCTTGTACTATCATCTTCAAGTTTCGCCATATAACTTGGTTAAAAAAATAGTAGTGGCAGCTCTTTTTTTACTGCTCTGATATTATTGTTATGATAATTATTACATTACGTATATTTCTTGTTCCTATGGGAATTTTTTTGCGGTAGTGCTGATAATCGCAGTTACAGTGTTTATTAGAACTCTTGATCGGACATTTTGAGAATACGTGAACGTCTATGTAGTCGTTCAGTCAGTTACTAGTATGCATTTGAGCCCTATAAATCATCCTCGAAGGCATTCAGCATCCTATAACTCGATCTACCCAAACTCACCGTGCAGGGGTCACTTTATTGTATGGGAGAGGCCTGCAGGCGGCAGTAGACTTGCAATTTGCGATTCCGTAATCCCGGGGAGCGCTAGCGGCGCGAATTCCCCATATACGATTGCATCCTCCGCGTCCATTGCATTTGCTCGTGTGAAAAAATTGCGAATAATTTAGTTGGTAATTTTAATTACATGCTTATATTCGCGTAACCCGACGTTGAGCGCCTTCACAGTTTCCGGCAGCGTGTGATCAATGAACCATTGCCAAGAGTGTTTCTTGAACCCCTTTTTTCTCCCCTCTTGTCCGATAGGGCGAATGTGACTTGTAATAATAATAATAATACAGAACAGGAGAGTTTGTCGTAGCTTGTGTGCGTGGATAGGGCTACCACCGTTACGAATTGAATCAAGTCTTTCAGCCCAGTAACGGTGCTCATCCTCATGATTATATGGAAACTGCGTCATAAAATGTACGACCGGGTACGGCTGGGCCGAGTCATAGTTTACGGTAATTCTCGAGTACTCAAATTCAAGAGGGGTACACACAGTTTGCTTGTTGCACTTTGAAGACTATGATGAGCTGTTAGAGTGTGTGGGCATCTAATTGGAACTGTCTGATTCAATGGTGGTGTCATGGCTAGTGGCTATTATTGCAGGCCCGCCACACCATCATCGAGCCCACTTCACCATTATAGTGTGCTAACCAACTTTGAATGTGGAACGATGATGGAGTCACATGTGTGAAAATATTGTAGGTTAGCTCATTCATTGACCGCTCCGTTGTCATCACAAGTGTTATGCTGAGGTTAGCAGCAAAACAAATTTGAGTGACATCCCGAATGGAGTTGAACCAAAGTGAGATGCTCCGTGACAACACAAAAACTCATGCATTGGAGATTGGAGCCCAGCTCACCATTTGCTACATACTTGGAGGTCAGAGCTCAAAGTTGAACGAGGTTATCATTCCCAAATGCTTCATATAATCGGGTAAAGACATTCCAAGACAAGCATCCTGCCAGGCATAAGAACTGGGCGCTTATACTTTCATCCAGCTTTCGATCCACCAGACTCAAGGCTCTTCAATCCCCACTCTCTTGACAGACAGTATGAAGAAGTTTCTAATTTTCCTTGTGGTAATTTGTGGAGCTCTGGCTCTTCCCAAAGCTTCCGGAGAAATTAGAGTAAGTTTTACAATGGAGGGAATTTGTGTAAAGCCTTCATACACGCACCTGGACAAAAGTTTCTTTTTGAACTGACCTTGTAGTGAGCCCTAAGAGGGTTTTCTCACCACTCAACTGCTACAAATACTCTTCCTGCCTCCAAGATTAATGGCTAACCCAAGGATCAAACTAACAAAGTAAAACAATTTAATAATGCCAATCAACTTAATTATGATTGCTATTTCAGAATCGGGAAGAACGGACAGTCGAGAGGGAAAAACGACAGGCACAATTACCCCCGCCATCAGTGGAGAGGATTGTGGAGTTTTTGCAGCGGAAAAACATTTACCGCACGTACAACTTGAATCGAGCTCTGGAAGAATGGCGTCGACTCGGCCGGTCCACACCGGAGCCGGAGATGCGGGACCGGCTGAAGGAGGTCATTTTGAAACTCCTTCCCAAAATCACGGCGGACTACGTGAGGCAGCGGTCACCTGCAGCGGTGAATGCGACTGGAAATAGTGTGATATTCCGAGCCATGCTCAAGTTCTACGTGGAAGCACCAACAAAGGGCATGAAGTACGCCACTTTCCCATTCATTTACAACGAGCTGGAAAAGGGCGGGATATTGGATCAGATGAGCCTGGACGATGCCATTGTTTTCGGCTACATTTGGAACCAGGAGATCATCGGTGGGGGTCAGATACATTCTGAGGAACTGAGTGGACTCAGTCGAGATGAAGTGAGCGCGATGACGAACAAGATTGTGAGGCTGGTGGTGCAGGCGGCGAACCGACTGTACCCTGAGGGCCCAGGTCCGGATCAGCCTCTCACTATTTCTGAATGGTGGCTCCGCCAGAGGCAGCACTCAACGAATGTGTACAAGGTGTACCATCTCATTGATGCCCTCGTGTATGCCTACCGGAAGAACGGGCTGGAAACTGCCACCATTTACGAGTCCCTTGTGGATGAGTACAAAAAGTCTGGACGAGCCCTCGATGCCTACGAGCTCAACATGATTGACTACCTAGCCTACCGCATGTTTGGCTTCATTGAGAATGCAGATCCTGAGAGATGGTGAACAGAGATGTATGCATTATCTTCACCTACGGGTGACACTACACATGCCAGGGATCAGACGTCAANTGCATTATCTTCACCTACGGGTGACACTACACATGCCAGGGATCAGACGTCAAAATATTCTTGGTCTAGTTTAGTATTCATCAAAAGTGGAACCTGTGGTCAATCATTATGACGATAGTTGTCGATAAGCAAAAAGTGGGCACACGTGAGAATTTTTCAACCTTTAGAATAATTACGGGTGACGTGGTGATGCAAGCCGATGCTATACACGTCAGGTATTGTCTCTACGCACAGACGTACAAACTGCTTGAAATAAAGAACATAGCTACTTAAAATAAACTGGTTCGACATCTGTTACTGCAACCCCCGCGGGCATGTTGTAGTAGATCTACTTTTTTCGTACTTTTAAATAATAATAATAATACCCTTAGCACTTAACAAAAATACCTTTGTACGTCCTTACCTATCAGGACCTCTCCGTGGTATGACATGATGAATAAATATGAAGAGATTACCCGGTATTTCCTCGGCTCGTCATCTTCTTCTGAAAGTGATGCGTTGTTACGAATGCCTGGAATCTGCTGATTTTAGAAGGGAAAGCTACCGGAGATGAAAGGGGTGAATGATTCGACGATGGAGACATCAGCAGAAAATCTCCTGATACGGAATTATTTGAATTCCCTCCGTGTCCCGCCATCTTTTGAGGCAAGGGGACACTCCGTCCTGGAAATAATTCCCTTCATCTTACCTATCGCATTTGAGGCAACCCAAGGGGCTTGCAAAGTACTCAAAATAGAACGGCAGGTTACGCTGCGAAGGTATCCAAACGCTCAAGCATGCTTGTTGTGTTTTACTCATAGCCTGAGTCATTACGCTTTGTGAACGGCGGCGGCGTCTCCGAGGTAGCAAACAATAGGCAATTCTCTACTGAGTTAAAATTCGTTAGAAATTTTCTTGCTACGCGCAAAGAGTAATAGAATAGAACTAAACTGTTCAAAATTACGCTTTTAGAAGCCACGTCATTCGTTTTAGTAGCTAGTGTTGGGTTCTCAAACTCTCACTGCATCATTTTCCTGCAATTATCCACAGTGGTAAAGAGAGGAGTTTTGGGAGGGTCGGAAAATTTCTGAGACGGAGTTTGGATTTCAAGGACAATGGCCGACCGACGGGTGAGTAAAATTGTTTGCGATTTTGTGTCCATGGAAAGTAGGAGGCGTGAGGCGTATCGTGTATCAAATTGGAACGTGACATAAATCATTTATACAGCCCCTTAAAATGAATTGTAGATTTTAATGTAATGATGCGTGATAATTGGTAAAATGCGAGGAAAATGGACTTATTTTAATATGTAAATCGGTGCATGAAGATTGACTAATTGATATGTATTGACATAGGGCTATGAGGATATGGACCGTGGGATGCGTGCGGGCTCAATGAGCCCAAGACGAGATCTGAGTCCGAGAGATCGTCATCACGAGCGCTCAAGGTCAGGCTCGAGACACAGAAGGAGTTATTCACGCTCCAGGTCCAGGTCCCCGTCGAGAAAGAAGTACGGAAGTACTAGCCGGAAGTCTTATAGGTCGAGGTCGAGGAGCCGTGGCCGAGACCATAGACGAAGTAGTCGTTCCAGGAGCCCAATGTCATCCCGAAGGAGGCACCAAGGCAGTCGGGTGACTACTTCACATGTGACCTTTTATAATTTAACTTTTTATTCCCATTTTGAATGCACTAATGTTGGGCCAGCGAAAGGGATGATGGTGTTGGATTATTTTTTGTATAGGATGATCCGTCGCCGAATAAGTGTTTGGGCGTCTTTGGACTCAGCTTAAGAACGACAGAGCGGGATTTGAGAGATGTTTTTTCTCGTTATGGACCCATCGAAGAATGCACAGTCGTCATTGACGCTCAGGTATGGGCTGTTTGATGCAATTCGGGAATTATAGCTCGGATTCTGAGATAGTGACTGATTACTCAGGAGTCTTGAATAGTCGTCATGAGTCTGATCCTGGCTCAGGACATGTGTCAGTTACAGTTTACGTGATCCTGTTTTAAAAACGGAAATGCATGTTGAAATTATGATACACATCATGTGATATCTAGAATTTTGGTTTTATGTCATTACTTTGTTTATAGACGGGCCGCTCTCGTGGGTTTGCGTTCATTTATTTTGAAAGCTTGGAGGATGCTAAAGCAGCAAAGGAGTCATGCAACGGAATTGAAATTGACGGACGAAGAATTCGTGTGGACTTTTCCATAACTCAGAGGGCTCATACCCCTACACCGGGAATCTACATGGGGAAACCGACGTGAGTTCTCCACGAGTTTTCTGTCAAAAATGACCTGAGGCTAAGCTTGTGGCTATTTCGGTCTAACTTTGGGTCCCCTCTCATTTTTTGATTCTTTTAGTGTGGATCGCGGCTATGGTCGCCGTCGGAGGGATGATTACCGAGGGTACCGTCGCTCGCCATCCCCATACTACAGTCGCCGTCGATCTCGTCACTCCCGTTCTCGATCTTACAGCCCCCGTAAGTACTATTGAGTAACCCAGACCCTCACTCAAAAAAAACAAACTTTTAAGCAGGATTTTCGAGCAAGAGTATCCTTTCGTAGTTAAAATAATGCACTGGAGGAGAGAATCCCGGCTGCGTTCTTACCTCTTTAATCCTATGATTTGTAACCTTTCTGTAACCTCTACAACTTCTTGTTAGACATTTCTCTCCCCCCCTCTCCTGTTATAGACAACAAACCACGTGTTGAGTTTCTTTTTAATTCTCTATGACTGGGCAGTGATTGTGACGTCATTGTCAGTAATAAGTAATATAAATATACAACATATATCTAGGGCAGTGAAAATTTAGACTTTAGCTCCAAGTATTGAAGTGGTACTCTTTAAGGTCATATAAATATACAACATATATCTAGGGCAGTGAAAATTTAGACTTTAGCTCCAAGTATTGAAGTGGTACTCTTTAAGGTCATATAAATATAAATATATATTTGAGTTATTGAATAAATAATGATTTCTTGGTTATCTTATCTGGTATTCAGATGGCAAGATTAAGATCAGTCAAGTTATAAGTCAAGACATAGAAAAGTAATTCCACGACATTTTCGACATTTTCACAATTAAAGAACTCCCAAGAGGCTCATCACTTGATGATGGGAATAGGCTGAAGCATGAACATTCGCCTTAAGTTCCCTTCTCTTCTGCGAACACACACGAGGACATGCGTGGGGGAGCGCGCGGATTTTTCTTCGCGGGGTTACAGGAGCCTTCTTCCCATGTGCTTCAAACTTAACCTCGGTTTCGGGCGGGGTTTACAAAACTTTGAGCCGGGGTGGGTGGGTCTTGTGGGTTCGAGCCAGGAATTCGGAGACAGTCCTCCTGCTCCTCCTCTCTCCCCAGGGGCGGGAAATTAAATTGGAACGGATCGGTGTTCGCTGAATCAGAAATCAGAATCATGGGGTTGATGGGGCAGCGGGCGAGCCGGGCGGTTGCTCCGCGGAATAAACTCAAGTAGGAAAAGGAACAGTATTGGCAGCGCAAATCTTCATGCTTTCATCTTCTTCCACTCTCATGTGTCAAGTGTACAGAAGGGGAAGAATTGTTCGTACGCAAGTAGGAAGCACACACGGGGCAGTGAGTCGTCACACAGAACATGCGGAAGCTCTAGGCACTGAATTAAGCAAGTCGTGTAAGAATGCGGGGGGTCAAGATAGAGAAAATAGAAAACTTAAACTTGAGAAATTCAGAACATTTCTCCTCATGTCACCTAGCATACCTCTTTTACTATCCCACAGCAGTTGCGGGTAAGTGGTCAAGTAAGTAAGTCTCTCAATGTCTCATTCCGTTGCTTTTTCATGGTGCTGGTCCGCCTGCGGGTACGGTTGGGTGATGTTGGGAAAGGCAAAATCTTGATAGTCTCACGTATCTTTTCCTCCCTCCGTTCGTTCACCTCCTCATTCCCCTGGGTAAGTTGGGAGGATAGTTAAGTCACTTATTTCAGCTACCAGTGAGATCGCTGGACTGGAGGGATGACCGGAACCGGTGCGACATACCTGACCGAAACAGAGTCAACGCTGGACCTTGGTTGACTCCCGTTCCATTCTGTTATCGGTGTCAGTAAATGTGGATACTTCTCTCGTCTGCCATATTTTTAAAATTTTCACAGTCCCAATAATAAAAGAGAAATTTTTTAACAGTTGACATGAGCCTAGTTTTCGCAGTGTTTCATCATTTCTGTTTCCGTTATTGCATGAGGTGAGGATTTGGGCTTTGAATGACACAATCTGTTACATTTGGGTCGGCCGTACTGGTCGAAGCATAGTAAGCATTTCATAAGTATGAAGACTCACCAAATATTGCCTGTTTGCAATCCACCTGCTTTTAGTAGCGTGTTCTCCGCAGATCCTTCTTGACGTCATGAGAATGAATATTTTTGCTCGATAACGTACAACTCAGATACGAAAAGAGTGCTTCCTTCCGGGGCAGGTTACATGGACGTCCTTCCAAATATTTTTGTGAGAACTACAGCGAGTAAAAATATTGCTACATTAGTTTATATGGCATGCTGCAAACTGCGAGTTGTATAACTTTTCCATTTCACCTTTCCGGCACTTGAGCCTTTGGCAGTTTCACCCCCGACGTGGGAAATCAGTGGGGATTTATCAAGAGGGAGGATTCACCATCCAGTTTTTATGCTACATGTATTCCGTGATTCCCACGTATGAAGTCCTCGTTGAAATCCCACAGCATCGCGTCATAATTTGCAGCCAACGAATGGTACCATGGCGCACCAATGTCGAGGTGTAAGCTGTGCACGCTGTGAGAGGAAATAACTTTGCTCAACTTTCATTTATTCCGTCACGTTGAAAGTCTTACTTTTGGGAAATTGAAAACTGGTGTGCACAACTGACGGCGAGACTCCGGCTTGAAAAGATTTTGAAGCGTAGGTTCATCAACCGTTCGATTGCAATTATGTTACGAAAAGTTACTGGGATACCAGCCCGGGTGTTCGGCTCAACCCGTGCGGCGGTCAGGGAGTGCGTGGGTCAGCGGCGGGCGTCTACTGCAGCTGCAACCCGACCCAAATTCAATCACAGGCCCATTCCCATCATCCCCTCAGAGTCTCCAGTGGACCCAATGACCGTCGGGGTTGCGCCGGTAGATCCAAGTACACTCGTCGGAGTGGTGAGCATTGTGATTTTATTTGTGATTCGTTCTAAGGCGTAAGAGTACAAATTTGAAGTAGTAATCTATGGAACGCATCTTTTGTCCTTGTAGAAATGTGAGAATGTGGACAAGTTTTTAAATTTTGAAGCGACTGCTGATGATGGTTTATCCCCCTTGAATCTAAGAAGACTAAGTATCCTCGCTGCCGTTTTGGAAGCTAGCCATAGCCTACGCCATTGGAATAGGACTCAGTGGGACTACAGGGTAGTGTGTGGGAAAACCACCGTGCCCGTCACAATTCGCCTTGAAGGGGATAGATTTTTGGTTGGTAATTTTTGAATATTTTGAATGGGCAGAATGTCACTGCTTGTTGAGATTGTAGAACTTATGAGTGGTTAATGACTTTTTACTGCAGGTAAGCGTGGAAGATGAAGAAATAACAATTCCAAGGTCGGCCCTGGAACGTTCCGAATTCAGTGAGGATGGTACACAGAGTCTGGTCAACGCTCAAGTCCCCAACTTATCCATCCATCGTCGGGGTCTGAGCCCGATTTGGACGCTGGGCCTAAATGGTGGAAGCCATGAGTTGAGAATTTACTCCGCCACTGCGCACAACAAACTCGGGAATCATGCCGATTTACAAACCAGTGAGTTCCCGGGACACTAAATGACAATTTATCCCAAAATATAATGTATTGGGACTTCTCTTTCGATTGAACCGTTCTCCTTCCTCCAACAGCCAATCATAGTCAAGCATATTACCAGCCCTCTGGCGGGGGTGGTGACACACTTGCGGGTCAAAGAGGGGGACCGAGTGGTGCGTGGACAGGAAGTTTGTATACTGGGTAGGTTGGCGCCTAAGTAGATGTGTAGGTCTGTTAAGTCTAGTGAGATGTGAATGATTATATCATGTACGGGGTCTTTTCAGAGGCAATGAAGATGCAGAATAATCTGGTTGCTGCTGGAGACGGCATCGTTACCAAGGTGTTGGTAGCCCTGGGACAGACCGTGAACAGTGGAGATCTGCTCGTGAAAATCGATTAGGGTATTGCACAGCAATATTTGTGTAATTCTACTGTGAATCGTAGTTTGTAGCATCTGAAAGTGAATTAAAAATAAAGATCCAAGAAATTCCTTCTAATAGCTTGATCGGTGCTGTTACGTATATATACAGCTGCTCTAACTTCTATTTTTTAATTGTTAGTGACGTCCGTCCAGAACAGATATGCCTGTTGCGGATCCAAACGTTGCCAAACTCAATTTTCGTTTTTGGTTTACGACAGCAGTCAAAAATAGCTCGGAGGAGCTCCCTTTATTTTATAAGTTTCCATAAGTTGTTCTGCCAAAATATATATAATTATACACAGATTATTCAGCTGGTGCAATTTCCAGTAGCTTACTCATGATCATGAGCATGATTTCATCGGTGCCGCCAGCAATTGAGATCATCCTTGCGTCCCGGTAGAAGCGGGAAATGAGCGTATCGTCTGAGTAGCCCATCCCACCCCAGAATTGTAGGCAGGAATCAGTTATCTCCCTTCCGAGTCGACCAGCCTTCAGTTTAGCCATGGAAGCGAGCAGCGTAACGTCCTCGCCTTCCGTGAACCGGTCTGCGCCAGCATTTTAAATCACTGTAACTCAAATTTCAGGCTTTTCCCAACACAGATTCAAATACAGTGTCCCTCCTAGAGATTGAAGTCGGTCTCGGTCTTTTCCGGTTTAAACCGAGACCTAGACCGAGACCGAGACCGACTCGGGCTTGAAAATTCGAGACCGACTACAGTCG
>WJFA01001810.1:0-18854 GCA_009870155.1 Pseudobourletiella spinata
TCTGAGGCAGAACCCGAGACCGACTGTAGTCGGTCTCGACTTTCCAAGCCCGAGTCGGTCTCGGTCTCGGTCTAGGTCTCGGTCTAAACCGGAAAAGACCGAGACCGACTTCAATCTCTAGTCTGGAGAAACTCCCTAAACTTAATTAACGAACCTTAACGAAATAAATGCAAAAATAAGTTAAAAAATTCAAAGGATAGAGTAACCACCAGTACCACGCTGTATTTTTGCCATAATAACAGTTTACCGACAAATGCAAACGGCCGGAATCACTTACAAGGGGGGATCACACATGTCCCCCTATCACAGAGTGTACACTAGGTGGATTTCAGAAGTCGTGTAGGAACGTTACTCATGATAAAATCCTAGGTGCGGAAATTCAGGTTGGCCCGATTTGCAAGCCTCCAAAGTTTTGGTTACTTACCCCCCTCCACTCCTTTGATCTCGAAGTGATGAATAAGTTCAGTCTGTAACTCGGACAAACCTGAATTCCCGCAACTAGGAATTTGGCATCGCTAATGTTCCTACACGACCTCTTAAACCGGCATAGTGCCCACTCTGTGCTACGGGGACATGTGGAATCCCCCCTTGTTAGTAGTGTAATTCATGAATGATAATTTTTGTAGGAGGGTCAGCCGAGTGTCCACAACGGAATAGCAGATGTGACCCTCCCCTATCATGTGATAACTCTAAAGTTTTTCGCCCAACTAACGCCTACTTTCAGAAAAAATCAACTTCACCGAAACTGATTCCGGGAAAATTAATATGGTATTTCCGAAAAGGATTTTAATGTGCCAAAGGGTCTCTCTCCCCTTTGGTTTTTTGCAAAATTTTCACATCTTCCAACGTGGAGTAACAACTTAACGAGCACTTTTATGGTCGGCTTTTGATCAAATATGCTCAAAAATCACATTTCCGTGCTTTAGTCGTCCCCCCTATGGCATTATTCAAAATTTTCTACTTTTCTAACCCGACGAAAAACTAGAACACGAGAAAACAGTCTTACACTGGTGTTAACATCAATTCTGAATAAAAATTAAATTTCAGATAGACTATTAGACGCGGTACTGTATGTGTGCGAAGTGCGAACGCTTCTGTAGTCCATCGGCAAAATGTGCATACCTCACGGATGTGTGGACCGATTGAGTTATGTTTGTTTCGGAAGGTAGAAAATTAAAGTTTCAAAAATAACCTCTCAGGGGTAACTTACAAAATTTTGAAAGGAAGATAAACCATTTGGAAAGTTAAAATTAACTTGAAATTCTTAAACTTAACTTAACTTATAACTTAAACTTTACCAATCTTTGGTTTGAAATATTGAGAAAACTATGAAATATTTTACAAAAACCTGCAAAATTGCTCTCGAGAATTCTATACTATCTTTTCAAGCAACATTGACTTGAATCGCGTTCAGGAGTTATGCTTTTATCGCCACAGACCCTCAAAATATTTCGTAATTCCCACCAACATGGACTGACGTCTGAACCACAACGCTGAATGTTAACTACTCCTTGGGAGGATCATAAACTGCGCGGGATTCGAAAATCGAGCAACTTGGAGTGGAACCCCTTCCGGGCTGCTATGAAATAACCCTAAATGATCTTAAGTTTCAGTTGCGTCCACGTACTGGAAACGTGGCAATTTGTAAAACAATAAACCGAGCAAACGGAGTTTACGAAAGTAGCCTAGTACGACGATGCACCGCCATGCGGTGCATCGACTCATTTCAGCGAAAGAAAGTGTAAAGTTTACGGCCCGACCAAAAGGACGGGCGCAACAACAGTAATCATTTATAAAGGTGATAGCAAAACGAAAACTGAATATGAAAGTCCAACTTGACTTTCCCGAAATTTGTTTCATATTCTAAAAACAGCATGTATGAGTTTCTGTAGCAATCGTACTCGACTGATGACGAAAAATGAGGGGTATTGTCAATTAATGTCACTTTTACGACCGGAAGGACTGTACCGATTGTGACCAAAATCTTAAGTCTAGGCCCACACCGCATGTCCACTCTCGTAAAAGTTCGCGAGTTATCGTCCGAACAAGGATTTGTCCGGACGGAGAGGACCAAAACTATAAAGTAACCTAGTGGCTACTTAATAAGAAGGGAGAAAGTGACTCATTAGTTTCCTGTCCCTCTTCTTGGTTTCCTTACTGTGCAATCTCTTGTATCTGCTGGAAACTTGAAATGGAAACATTAAGTTTTGTAACAACCTCATCCAGCCCAACGCAGCCTCTCGTTTCCGCATCCGCACTCACCAAGTTCAGTAGAAAGACATTCGTTACAGTCCGCATTCGCCGGTTCCGTACCAACGTCACAATTACGAGCATATTCCCCACAATGGAAAGAATGAAAATGAGGGCGTAGAGGGGAATGATCACATTCTTGCCAAGAAATCCTCCGGCTTGACTCCCACCTCCGCCTGGGCGTTTCGGGGTTTCCGTTGACATCATTGTCCAGTTAATCTCAGGTAGGTGCACTCGCTCATTCCCCATCGACGAAAATAACGAGCTGGATGTTACAATTTGAGTATCTGTTCTGTGACCCATGCTCCCGAGAATATTTGCCGTCGCTGCTACTACCATGATCAACGAATCACGCGTGGCGCTTGACCGCAGGGCGAGATGTAAGTGTCTTCGAATCATGCCTCACCAACTTCTACACTATCCGCAAGTTTGTCACTTCCAAAGAAATCAGCAGCAGGCTTTCCCTCCCGTACACTGTAGATCTCTCATTAATGTCCCTTCTCACTTTTCTCTGTCTCTAAGGCCTAGGATCCAGTGTATTGGATGACAACATTACTAATTGTCCTCACCCCATTTTAGAACGGGGAGCAATAGCCTTCAGTGTATTCCATTCTTCCAGCTCCAGACGTCCATAAAGCTTGACAATGGAAAGCCTCTTGCTCGGCTCACTGACAGAAGTGGGCGTCAAAGCTAACTATTTCGACCCATCTTAGAGTGTCATATCTCATGATCCTGAGCAGCTTTGAGATGATCAATAACTGTGTAAAGGTATCCACTAGGCTTTCCTGTTTCTTCCTCATTTCACGTCCACCACCCTATGGCTATGTCTCCAAATTTTGAAGGGCTGCTGACAGATGCGTCACGGCCGAGAAGGTGGCGAAAGTGTAGACTTTTTGTAAAGCTTCAAATGTCCTTGCTCAAAATGTTGTGATGAAATTTTGATGACGACACTTCGTGCACTCGCATCACCAAACCCAAATGAAAAGGGTGTAGTCTCATTCGTTAAGGACCAACAAACGAATGGAAAAAAGGTTCGTGCAGCTCGTTTTTTCATCTCACTTCCGACGCCAGAACTCGCTGTTGCGACACAGTGTAGAACACTGTCTCTAATTTTCTACGACTTACTCCTCCCGCATTTGTGGATCCTGGGCGGATGAAGGGCTGCATAGCTGAAGCAATGCATGGCCGATCGGGAGGCGAAAGACTTTCAACAAGAACATATTGATCAGCTTTGATAGATAGAAAAGGAAGCATTGGTCATGGGCCAGTATCAACAAGTACACCCACGCTCAGCATTGAAACTCACCACAGAACCCAGCTACTCGTATGCACAGCTCCCAAATCAGTCCTGGAGAGATTTTCCCTTTGAAACTATTGAATAATACCTGTATACTGCCCAATCCCATGTCCTCGTAAAATTCGGTCACACGGGTGAATCAAGAGTGCGTTATGGTTATGGCAAGCTAATAGAGTGTTACAAATTACACACAACAAATTAGTGTAACACCACTACCACTCTCCAGTACTTTTACTTTCTCCGATTCTCGATTACAAGCAACCAAATCTAGCTGTGTTTGGATGCCAGGGAAGTGTGTTCGGAGCTGTTCTGGTTGAGAATGCGATGGATCCCTTCGTGCTACCGCAGCCCAACTGAATTGCAGCCGGTGAACGCAGACGCACTTCTGTTTTTGACCTGCTTATACCACCGCACAGGAAAAATTCCACAATACTTACAAAGATCTCAGGATGGCAGAGCTTGGAGAAGATCTTGGGGTTTAGGTCCTTTTTCCAATCCTAGAGTATGGTTTGAGGAAGTAGGAAAAGTTGAGTTTTTCTTTCTCATATTACTCCATGTCGCTCAACCTCAACGGAGTCCAGAGATGGGAAGTCCATACTCGTCTTTGGACCTGTACAAGGAAGAAGAGGTAAGAGTGAGCAGTAAATTTTTTACCTATTTTTGAAGTTTAATATTCAAGAGGTCTCGTCTGTACCGCAGCGTGAAACCTATGGGCTAGCTTTAATTAGAGTGAAAGTCAGCTGGCCGTAGTGATGACCATGATATTGCACTTAGGATAATCAGCGGGATGCATAGGTCTCTTGCTATGGAATCCTTTGTTTTGCGAAGTATGAATCTGTTGGCGTGGGTCAATGCTTGGAAGATATTTTCCTTCGTAATAAAGTGCTGTGCTAGCTCGCAAAGTGCAAGAGCTAGACCTAGGCATAAAATCAGATGAAGGACTGATATCGTTGATCAGCGAATTCAGGACTGCTGACAGATAATTGCGTCCCGAAACAAGCACTTTTATCAAAACAGTTCCTCTTCATATTGATTACAGTTCTTTCAAGATTGCTCATGTAATTTGTTCAAATTCTGATTCGTTTTATGTCTTAACATCTAATTTGCATTCCTCACAATCGTCACTGACGCATACATGCTGCTGTTACATTTCTCAAGCACTGATGCTACATTTGTTCATATCCCATGTTACTGTTACTGCCAATATATTTCCATATTAAACACTTGCTGACGCCACATTTGTTCTTGTCACATGTGTCGGTGCTACATTTGTCCATTTCTAAGGTGCTGCTGTTACCATTTTCCACGTCGCATGTGTTGCCGTTATTATTGTCTACGTCGCGTGTGTTATTTGCCGAGTCTACAGTTGTGATGTTACAATCGTCCGCGTCGCATATATGCTTATTATATTTGCAAATATCACATGTAATAATGTCGCATTTGCCCATTTCGCATGTAATATTGTGAAATTTGTCCATCCCACATGTAATGCTGTGGTTTACCCACGTCCAATGCAATGCTATGACATTCGCCCATGTCACATGCAATAATGTTCCGTGTACCGATATTGCATGTTATGCTATCGCACTTCCCCGTGTCACGTGTAATGCTGTTACTTACCCAATTAAAATGCAATGCTGTACCGATTGCCCACGTCACCTGTAATGCTTTTACTTAACCCATTTCCACTGCAATGCTGTACCATTTGCCCACGTCCTGTGTAATGCTGTAAATTTCGCACATGTCACATGTAATAATGTTGCATAGGCCCATATCGCATGTTATGCGGTCGCATTTCACCATGTTGCAGTTTATGCTGTAATATTTGCCCATGTCACCTGCAGTGCTAACGTTTACCCGCCCTATGAAATGCTCTGAAATTTGTCCATGTCACATGTAGTGCTTTTTTGTTTACACATTTCGCATGCAAAGCTATAAGCCGTATTTCCCCTCGTCGCACAAAATCCTGTAACATTTCCCCATGTCGCAGGTAATGCTGTAATATTTACACATGACACCTGTAGTAATGCTGTTACTCACCTATGTACAATAGAATGCTGTACCGACTGCTCACGTCTCATGTAATGCTTTTACTAAACTGATGTCTAGCCCAATCCTCCCATCGCTTGACCAGTTGTAGGTACACCAATGCCCCACTCCTATCCCCAGTAAGTATGTATATGCCGTGCTCCAGCCCAATCGTATCACAGCTTGACCAGTCGTATGTACACCAATGTCCCACTCCTATTCCCGGTAAGTATGTATATAATGTGTCCAGCCCTATCCCTTGGCCAGTGAAATAAAAATCCTCGTTGTATGTACATGCCATGTAATGGGTCCAGGAATGAGGTGCTTACCTAAGAACGACGGATAATTTTATCGCGTAAGATACGGACAGCAGACGCCGTTAGGCGTAGGCGTTAGGCTCCCTCCGTAATTTTTACAGGTCTGACGCGCTCGTTATTATGCTCTATTTTCTCCAGTTCTCGAGGTTCATAACAACTCTATATTTTTAAATTAATCCCATCTCCATTTAAAAATGGAGGAGAATGAAATCAAAGGATAGAAGCTTATTTTGACAATAACAACATGGTATGTACTTCTGCATTTTCACTGAAAGAGCTGCTTTTATTACTGTCGGCGTGTCCGTCGATCCGTGCGTCTGTCGACACATCGACCGCCATAGCAAGCATATTTCCCAACTTATGCAATTTATGTTATATAATTATGTAGCTAAAAGTGCCAGTAAGTTGAATTAAACTAAATCAAAAAGACTGGAATTGTCGATACAGCTTCACCTACGAATCTTGGAAATAAAATCTGTCTTGAATTCAACTGACCTCTTGACCCCTAGGAGTTAGTTTCCTACCAGTAGCGACATTGACTGAACGCTATGTTTTATTCTAATATATCCCCATATAAAACCCACACTTTCAAAACGACCAGGGTAAGAATCCGGGTATTTAGGTCGTGTGTAGCTAAACAAAGGCATTTAAAGGGTGGGTGACCGAATACACATTTACATTTCGATCGCACGTATCCTGCCATATTGCTCAAGTCCAGATCTTTCACCGAGTTGTTACTCTTTTAAGAACACCCGAGGTCGTTGGAGGGTGGGGTTTAATTGATGTTGAGCAACTTTCAACGCATGTTCTGTATCATTGAAGGGATCACTTAAGACTAATTTTACTTTGAAATACTATTTCAAACTAAAATTGGTCGTAAGTAAGAGGCAACAGCGAAACTTTAGCAATTGATCTCTTGATTTATCCATCCGCAGTTACCACTCTCACGCACTGATCCTTTCCAGGATGAACCTCTACGACACGACCAAGCTTCCATCATAATCAGCCAACGATTCGGCTCCAAGTAGTATATCCACAATACCCGGCTTAAAGTACACAGGGTCGGCCAATGGAAGTCCCCTAATGTGTGGCCAGTTCCCTTGTACAAGCTTCTGTGTTTGAAAGCTGGTGAACTTTGGAATGACTAAAGCTCAAACGCAAAATTGAAAAGTGGTATCAAAATTTTATCTCATAATGTGATTTACGGCCCCGTGCTTCAACCATTGCGTTTGGTCGAGGGCCCCTGATATTGATGATACTGGTCCTCTTTTCAATACAACGTCATTCGTTGCACACAAGACTCAGAAAGGAATGCTGCCTGAGATCCCGAGTCAAGAATTCATCTTGAGGGTGTAAAATCTCCAACTCCGAAAGTTTTCCACTTACGCCTGGCTTTTCGGTATCAACACTGCACCAAACTTCTTACACTTGCGGCGTGGCGGTCCTTGATGTAAGCAAGTCCAGCCATATTTACCATATACCACTTCGCAACGTTCTTCGCATTAAGTAACGTGGGAAATTTGTAGACGCTATGTTCGAGTTTGCAAATGTAACATCTTACATTGGTGACACTGGTATGCTTAACTTGCTGTGTTTGGTCCGTTAGGACATTTAGGTCACTGGTTCATATCCGGCTCGCAAGACCAACTTTAACGTGGTTACTTGAATCAAAGTAAAGATTGATAGGAGCAATCCCTTTTTTATAGATGAGTTCGCATGTAATAGCTTCGTAGTAATTTTTCAGTAATTCTCACGCTTCCGATTTATAATCAACATTCATCATCTGCTAACACGCACTACAGAGACAGAACTGAACAGCAACGCCACCATGGGGGGCAAGGGGCTATGGCCGGTGAGTGAATTAGGATAGATTAAAATTGGTAGTAATTGGGAATATTTAATAAATTCGAGTTCCAAAGTATGGGGTTTCCACCGGTCAGCAACAAAAATATCTATTGAACTTTAAACCGCTCACCAAAAATATCACTTTCGTACTTAAATTAACGAAGTATTACATAACCGGTGCCAATAACAAAAATGCGCAGTTTTCAGTTACTGCGCAAAATTCGCAACTGATTTTATTCAAGTTCAAAAAAACCCGTACACTCTTCCTAGTAGCAAATTGATATTTATTCCGGTAGTCAACAAAAAGTTAACGCCACAATTCAGTTTTGCGAGAAATTAGGTTTTCCCGGCAATGGCGAAAAACATCACTTGTAAACTCCAGAATTATGGAAACTTATCATACCCGGTGACAATAAAAATAAACCGTTGTTGCACCGCGAACTTAAAAACCACTCCTAAAAATTTTCGAGCAGAGTATGCCACCTCAGTTCGTATCACTTATTAAGATTTGCAATATTGGTAGCATGTCCTTTCTGGTAACTTTTAAAGAAATTGGCACCTACTGTTGAATATTAAAAAATTACTCTTAAAAGTTTCGAACAGCATTCGCACCTCAGTTTCCTATGAGACTGAGATTATAGCCTGTCGCAAAAAATCTCATTTGTTAATATTTTGAATTGTGGAAGCATATCATACCAGGTGACACTTAAAGTAATTGGAACTTACTGCTGAAGTATAAAAATTACTCTGAAAAACTACCAACAGCACGTAGCACATTAGTTTTGGATGATAATAACTTGTTGACAATTTGGAAAATCAGTCGTGCCGCCGGAAACTTTGAAAACACTGTTAACCTGCTGCCAACAGCATGTGACACCTCAGTTTCGTGTGAAACTTAGATTGCTTGCGTTGGTAAAAAAATAATTTTTTGTTAATACTTTATTTTATTAACATTTTCATCAATATATGCAATATATGTAGCATATCGTTTCGTAGCTTAAAAAATTGGCAAGTACTGCTGAAAATTAAAAATTACTCTTGCAGGTTTCGAACAGCATGCAGCACCTCAGCTCCGCATGAAGCCGAAGATTTTTAATGATCGAAGCAAATTGTATCCGGTGACAGTTTGGAAAATCAGTCGTGCTCCGGAAATGGCCAACAGCATCTGCCACCTCAGTTCCGTTTGAAACAACAGGTCCGACAACAATATCACTTATTAAGATTTGCAATACGGGTAGCATATCCAGTCCGGTAACTCGTAAAATGTTGGCACTACCGCTAAAAATACTCGAACAGCCTGCGGCACCTCAGAAAAATTATCACTTGTTAGGATTTTGAATGCTAGAAGCATGTCATACCTTATGACACTTAAAGAAATAATTGGCACCTACTGCTAAAAATTAAAAATTACTTTTTAAGATGTACACACACCGGTTGTGAAAACATATCACTTTTAAGATTTGAAACGTAGGAATAACTTGAAAGAGTTAGATTAACTTTGAAAGAGTGAGAATGACCCCAGGGCCCGAGGTCATCGTCATATCCCAGGGTCATCATGTCCATGAGTAAGTATTTTGTCCATCGGCACACATGTAGGGCAATTGTCACGTTGACGATGGACAACATTCACTCGGGTGACCGTTTCATCAAGTTCACTCAGTGAGGTGCAACCTTGTTAGATTTGAAACAGATGTAATTTTTGAAAGACCGACCATGAACCGAGAGATGCAAGTCGTCATGAGTAAGGGTATGGGCTTCTCAAATCGGGTTGGCTTGGCTTCCATCCGAAAGTAGAATACTTACGTCGCAAACCGAGTTTATTTCGTGCAGGAAACACTAGCTGCTTCTAAATGGTATCATGTAGATAGTGCTGATAACGCCGCAGATTCTGCCTCAAGGGGTGTAGATCCATCCAGGTGTCAAAACAACGACTTGTGGTGGTCGTGACCGCGGAGATCGTCAGAGAAGGAACTGAAAATTTCTCAGCACAAATGAAGAACAATGCATGGTTTCACATTTTGTGGCCCTGTTTTCAATGGATGAGTTCATTTATCTCCGTTTTTCATCGTTACATTGCCTTGTGTCAATTGCTGTGTATTTGAATCGATTCATTCACAATTCTGGAGTCCCTGGGTCTAAAATTGACAGTCGATAAATCGGATTTATCCTAACTAGTGAGCGCTAGAAATGCTCTTAAAGTGTGAATCAAAGAAGTTCAAGCTCACGCTTTCGAAAAAAAGAATTTATGGACTACTGGGGAAATCAAAAACGACTTGTCCTAAGAGAAAATTGATGGCACTCTGTCCATTCCTAGATGGCTACGGAATTTGCGTGTAGGTCGTCGTTTGAAGCATGCGAGTGTTCCTATCAACCGTCGCCATCCCATTCTACTTTCACAACGAGATCCTCAGCTCACAGTAGCAGTTCGGCAACGTAATTACTGGGTGTTGTCCGCACGAGATGTTGTTCGTCGCATAATTCATCGCTGCATTCCCTGCTTCCGAAAACAGTGCGAGATGTCGCAGCAGATGATGACCAATCTTCCACCTGCTGGAATCAATGCTAGCAGACCTTTCACACATTGCGGCGTTGACTATGGAGGACCTATCTTGCAGAAACATCAAGAATACCAATAGTCTTAAAAGGATACATGGCTCTATTTGCTTGCTTCTCCACAAGTGTAATAAACTTGGAGCTTGTATCGAGTTTAAGAACTGTCGTTTGTAGCTGCTATCAAAAGATTTGTATCCAGTAGATTTACAAGCTCTTACCCCCGGAGAACCATTTGATAGGTAATGCTATTACAGGGACTCCGGAGCCTGACTACTAATATCACAAGTTGAAACTTCTTTCACGGTGGCAACTACAACAGCTTCTGTCGCAGCTTTTTGGCGTCGCTGGTAGTCTGTATATCTAGCCGCCTCCAGAAACGGCCAAAATGGTGGAATGAGGAAAGAGCTAAAAGATTTGGTCCTCCTAAGGGAGGATAACATTCCACCTATGCAGTGGAGGTTAGCTCTAATGGTTGAGAAGCATCCAGGGGAAGATAGGTTGACTCGAGTTGTCACTGTGAAAACCAGTGAAGGTAACATGAAACGTCCTATTGTAAAGGTTTCGCCGCTCCCATTCAACGAATAAATTGGACGAGTCCGAGGGAGCTGGGACGCTTAATATTGTATGTAGTTGTTAAGGAATTACAGAACAGCTGTAATAAGGTCTATTAAGGTCAGCTAACATAAGATTGTTCTTAATTTTCATAAGATTTGATAATGATAGAAACTGCTGAAATAGAGCAATGAGTGCGTGTGTCTAAAGAGCGACAAGAATTGACGTGCGAATAAAGTGCTCTTCTTTCAAGCATTCTTGTGCTCATACGCGGTCCCTGAAGTACCTCTATTTAAGGACATTTAGAAGTAACACCCACTGTTTTGGGTTGAGACTTGAGGATTGAAAATAATGGAGTTGATGTGTAATAAATTGGAGAAAGTTCGTATTATGCAAAGCAGTTTTTATTACACCATACTCTGACCAGAGACAGAAGAAGAATCCGTAATGAATGCAGTACCATTTCGGAAATATTTTTGCTGACTTGTTAATTATTGTTTGTTGGAATTAGTGATCTAACTAAACTTAGTGGTTAGTAACAGCGGATCGACTCGATACCGGACATACCGCCAGCCTTGAAATTCTAATGTCTAATTTCAATATACTAATTCTATAAACGAGAATTATTGATCTAATGTTAATGGCGAAATCTTCACAATGGGACGTCGAATGTCCCCAGATAAAGTTTTTAAAGCAACCGCTCAAATTAATCCATCCGAACCGGGATGTGTTTTCAAAACTCGTCCAAGTCTACTTTGTAATCGTGGGAGATTATCCTCCTTTACAAGAACTAGATCATCACCCTTATGCTTACTCCACCATTTTGGTCCCTGTTGCAGTCTTGAGAGGTACTCAAGGCTCCATCTCTTACAAAAGTTTCGGAGAATTCGCTGAGTCATTTGCCATCTAGTTAGGTGTGTCATTGGTTTCAGCACATATTCTGGCTCAGGAATAGCACACAAAGAAGCGCCAATCAGGAAATTACCGGAAGTTAAAGCGCATAACTCGGTTGATAGTGACGTCAATAATGGCCGCGAATTGAAGCATGCTTCGACTTGGCTTAGTATAGTTGTCATCTCATATATCAAAATTGCTAATCCAATTACACGACAAAGATGATGCCTCGCGGATCGTATACCGGCCCCTCAAAGACCTCCAAAGTGAGGTGCCGAAGGCGGTTGAAACTGCCAAGCTATGTTTTCATCGGAAGGCACTTGGCCAAACTATACTTATAAACATATCACATTATTGGTGTGATGATTTGATGCTGGTGGTAAAATATTGAAAACAAACGTAAAACGCAAAATGTTGGCTTAATTGTTTTCATTTTTAGTTTTTCAGCAGCAGGCTGAGAGGCAGCGAGTGACCATTGAGGGCCTGCTGAAGACCACAAATATGGGCATCATGAATTACGTGGAATGCAGGGTGTCAGAAAATTATTCGTCACAATTATTATCTGCGATGAGCAGATTATAGGGATGGCGTAGGGGGGAGAGAGGGTTTAGGACAGAAGCTGAACTAGTGGGTGAATCTCGTTTACATCATTTTGGCCACAGGTATTAATATTCTGACGATTTTGCTGTGTTACGGCAGTTTCATAGGTATGCAGTTTTGCGCATTCGATTTTATTAGGATTTGGGAAATGGGAAGTGGGAAAACTAAGAAATTTTGTTTCCTAGCTATCCATTAGTGTGATCGTGAGGCGGTTAGATTGTAGTTATTTGTATTTATACTTAAAAATATGCGAGTGGGGTGATGTGGGAGATGCGTTCACGTAGTGAATTATTTGTTCACCATATGAATGGAATTTAGGGAGCTGTTTTAGATTCTTTTAGTGGGCGCTGTATTTGGTTGATGTCGGCAGTTGGTAGATGCAGGTGAGTCAGGACACATACTGGGCAGGTGAGGTGGATTGTTATTCAAATTTTGGGTTGAGTTTATAGAAGTATTAGGCATTTGCAGTTTGTTTGGTTTAATACATATGGATATAATGGCCATTTGTGTGATTTAAATTTAGTATGATATCTTACATGATAATAAAACTAGTTATTTTTAGTTTAGCGCCTCAATCCAGGACCCATTACACGCACTATACATATGTGGAGGGTGTGGGGTCACTCCACTGCTGGCAAGGGATACGACTGGCGCACAGCGTGTACATGCTAATCGGGGATACGAGTGGCGCACAGTAATACATACCTGCTTGGCCGACATAGGGCTTGCCCGTTGCATGTACATAGTGATCGGGGATACGGCTTGCCCATAGTATACACATAGTGATGCCAAACATGCAGGCCGATGTTTTGAGCTCCAATGCTGGCAAGGGATACGAGTGGCGCACAGTAATACATACGTGCTTCGCCGACATAGGACTTGCCCATTGCATGCACATATTGATCGGGGATACGGCTTGCCCATTGCGTACACATAATGATCGGTTATAGGGTTTGCGCAATTGCATTTACATACTAATTTGACATACGCCTTCCAAACTCATTTCACCTCACGAAGTCACGAATGGCAAGCATGTATGCCGACGGTTTCAATTGCACTGCTGGCAAGAGATACGACTGGCGCACAGCATGTACATACTAATAGGGGAGCCCATTGTATACGTCGGCAAAATAAGGCATTGCATATCTGCAATAGGACTTCTGCATGACGTACGCATACTGCCTCACTTTCACACTCATCATGTCACCAATACATATATATGCTACACTGCTGCCTTACCTCACCTCATGTGATCAACGGATATTTAACGTATGTACTAATAACACTGTGACATTGTTGACTAAATGGTGCCCATGCAACCTTGTCTTACTATTTGCAGTCCATGTAACACGTATCCATAACTGCTGCTCATGCAAATGTGTTCTTAATAGTTTTCCTTTGTAATATGATGGTCATGCATCTCCCGCTCAGCCTCCCAATACCTCTTCCTAGCCTTTGGAATAATATGCTAATTACCTCAACACCTACTTCGGCGGCGTAGGTCCTACAGCCCTGAGTGATACATGAGCAAGCGTGAACAAAGTACCAGTCCCGTTGATCTGCTGTGACGACGAGCTCCCTCAGCATTTACATTATTTCTACCGCACTTATCCACTGGCAAAACTGGTGTGCATCAATGCTGCCATCTAATGATTTTAGAATATACCTTTTCCAGCAAGGTATTGACGGTTTTCTCACTTGATGCCGTTACGTCACAAACTTTACTCATCATCTCATTCCTCTCGCACTCATCTCGCACTAGAAGTTTTTATACTTCCTAACAGTTATATAAATTGTTATGTTCGTACATAACATTTATCGTACGAGACTTTGGTACATGTAAGAGTGTAGAATGTCACGCGAACACATGCAACAGCATATCATGTGCATGTGTAACACTATGGGATATAACTTCAGCACGTGAGACACGATGAACTGAGACATGGAAAAATGTAACTACTTGCGTTGTAACATCGGCAAATGTAACTACATGCGTAGTGACATCGGCAAATATAACTACATGCGTTTTGACATGAGTAAATGTAACCACATACGTTGTAGCATGGGCAAATGTAACTTCATGGTATACGGGTTTGACAAACGTAACATTATTGCATGTGGCATAGACAAAAGTAACACCCTGAAAGCCGAAATTCACATATTTACCAGCATGAAATGAGAAGTTGGTCCATGTAACAGTGTTGCATGTCACGCGAACACATGTAACAGGATATCAGGTGCATGTGTAACACTATGGCATATGACTTCAGCACGTTAGACGCAATAAAATCAGATATGAACAAATGTAACTACATACGTTATGACATGCACAAATATAACTACATACGTTATGACACGGGCAAATATAACAGCAACACATTGGGGATATGAAAAAATGCAACCGCATTATTTAGGACGCGCGGACATGGACAAATGCAGCAGCATTATTTATGATACAAGGATATGCACCAATGCAACAGCATCATGTAAGACACGGGGACATGGGACAGCATGAAATGCGGTTCAGATACGTGTAACGGCATAACGTGCGACATGGGAAAATGCTACAGTATCATGGAACATGGGCAAAATGTTACACCATTTTATGCGACATGGACAAATGAAACAGCATGACGTGGACCGAGGAAAAATTTAACATGATTTAAAGCATAATGGACACATGTAGCTGTATTTCATGCGACGTACAAGTAAAACATTCTTTGTTATTGGCACGGTCAAATCTAACAACATAAAATGCGAAATATGCAAATTTAACGCCATAGCATGTGACACCGGGACATGGAACAGCATTGCTTGTGGTTTTGAGAAGTGTAACAGCATCACATGCGACGTGGGAAAATATAACACCATTTCATGCTACATGGGTAAATGTAACAGGATGACATGCGACATGGGCAAATGTAGCAGCCTGACACATACTAATACACATACACATAATTAACACATCTAACATGTTTCTGTACCCTCACTTCAACGGTGAATTGTTGTATATATCCGATACCCCGTAGGGCCCACGCAACGCGTGGGCAAACCCTCTAGTTTGTCAACATTAAAAAGTTATTACGATAGTTGGGTGGATTTATTTTGCGATTTAGGAACGGTATTGGTCAACTAACTTGGTATTCGACGTGAGCGGTGTTTATAGTTGTCGAGATGGAGATACACAGTTAATAATTGGTATCAGTTAGATCGTAGGTATCGGTTAGTCAGTTGAGTTATCAATTAGAATGGGTAATGGACGATTTGAAATTTGTATCAGTTATTGGTATATTATTATAAAAGATGTTCATTGATATCCATGCCAGCAAATTAACACAACCCAATATTACACAAATGCCACTCACATCGGAGGTCTTCTGAACCCTAACAACTGCCAGGTTTATTTCCGCTCCAGAAGCCGAACGCCTGATCGGATATCAATATTTCTGGTACGGTTGGAAAGCTGGGGCTTTAAGTTTTTGTTTGGTTCCATGCTTGGTCGGATTGCCCCATTGGTACGGGAAATATGGTGCATGGGTAAATCATATGGTACTTTAACACAACTGTAAACCGGACACATTTTGGCTAATAACACCTAAACAACGATGATTATTAATGAAAAAGTATAATTACGAACGATTGAAACTAATTCAGCGCAGATTGCTGAACGGAATTGAAGAGCATGCCACTAATGTCAAACTCCTATGTGAGGAAATCCAGGTCTGCCTGAGTTAGATACTACGAGCATCCTAAGTTTTAATCTCTCGGGTGCAAGGGCGGAAGTAAGACTTAATAACACAGACAGTAATCCTGTACGGATTTTACAGTTTTGAATCACGAGGTCATCCATTAAAACCCATAGAAATAATTCAGTACGTAGCACACACAGCCACACTATCTCACCTCCCGTCACAGCATCCTTAGATTTTTACTTCAGCGTGGTATCAGTTGAGTGGAGACGGCCGTGGTGCTCACGCGCACCCCAACTCCCAGTCCACCTGCTGAAACTACTCTCCGTTCTAGCATAATTCGCAATCTCACACCACTCAACCCCCACAGTAGGTTCATCTATAGAGAAGAGAGCTCTATAGGTCCCAACCATCCCCTAGCAGGGCTACCCCGGGGTGACAGCTGAGAACCACCCTCGTACTAACACCGAGCCAAGGTAGATTTTTGACGCGAAGTCGGTCCCAGGGAATCGGTCCCTTTTTCTGTAGTGGCTACCCAGCAGTGAGGCTCAACGAATACCACTGGACCAGCTTAGGCCGATAGATGACCTATTAAATCCGCATATTGTCAACTCTTTTAGGGGGCATGTGGGATCCACCACTCCATCTGTTGATTAAACCACTTTTTGCAGACAATAACACTCGCTCCTCGGCGGGATGAAGTTCGTGGCCCTCGTGTACATCATCAGCCTTAATTGGGTAGGAACCTCGTGACATATTTTCTAAATACAATCCTTAAAAAACTAAATCAAGCTGATGGCCTAATAAATAAAATAAGTTGAATAACTCCAGTGTTTTATTATCATAACACTAATAATAAGTGGGAAATTCGCGGGTAACAGCGATCAAAACCTTGACAGGTTCAGATATATCAGTAACAATGAGAGGAAAGTTTCAGTTTAAAATAAATTAGAAAATCAACGGTCGGAGCACAAAAATAAGTTACATTTTAATACATTTAAACCACAGGGTATCAACATTAAGTCAGTCTGCACATATAATACCGCTTCGTAACCTCAGCTTTATAACCCGTTAACCTTGTCTATCGAGGTAGTTAATTACAGTGTAGTACAATTAAACGGGACGGTTAGCACATTCTTTAAAAAGAAACCTCAAGGCAGGAAAGTAGCTTTGTTGATAGCAAGACTAATTACAAAGTTCTCGCCCTCTTTCTAGCACACCCTAAAGTATGGCAATAAGAGGTCCAGCCCTGTTCGGGCGTTCAGTCATACGCTAGGTCCACTGCAACGAATAACTACAACTTAATAATTTTAAAAAATTCTCCTCCGTACCCTACTGTAACTTAACTGCTCACACGGTTTTGTTGAAAGAGTTCAGATGTTTTATTTTTAAAACCTTTGGACTTCACCGTGTGTTAATTGTTGAGTTTACAAAGATAAGTATAAAATATCTTCATGTATGTAGCTGCCCGTTTCTGAATAAAACAATTGTGCAAATATTCTCGAGGACAGAAGGTAACAAAGAAAATTTCGTAGTACAACGATAACCATTCTATATCTTTCTTATTATAGTTCTCTAAATCGAGAACTTATTTTGCCTACTTAAGTGGAGATCTTTTTTAGATCTATTATTGCGTTCTGAACTTCTGCTTCTTCCTCCTTGGCGAGAGGGTCACCCTCGGGAATAGCGGATGATTCATCTGTAGAATTCTCGTTCTTCTCCTTGCCGCGGTCCTCACCCAACACACTCAACGGCTGGCGCTGGACGACACGAACTCGACCCGTAAAACGATGTCTCCGCGGGCCATTAGATCCTCCGGGCGTCATCCTCTGTCTCACCCGCACCGTCTTCACAACTTTAGTAACCATCCTCGGAGAGGTGGTGGAGGTTGATTCCAGTGACTTCTCATTGTCTGTGGTGAGTGAGGATCCGGTATAGGTGTTTGAAAAGAAAGGTCTCTCAAACGAAATGCCTCGTGAAGGAAGAAGGCTATTACGAGAATCTAACGCAGCAGCCACCTCAGTACTCAAAATATTTGCGGCGACTGGAGCTCTTTTCCTACCGCCAGCGGCAACTGCGGAAATCTTCCCTGAGTCTGAGTCCTCTGCCAGGGAATTCAAGGGTGCAGAGGAGTGGTGTCGCCCAGGCTGGTCAGTTGTACTGGTGTGTAATTGAGGCTGAGTTTGTTGCAGATGTTGTCTCTGACGCATCCTATCGCCGTACTTGCTGAATCCTAATGGTGTTGCATCCGTTGGTCCAGCAAACATACTGTCTGGATCTTCAGAAGAAGCATGAGTACGAGGAGACGTTATCTGTCTGTCAAGGGGAGGTAGTACTGTAGGAGGTCTTGACGTGGCTACAACGTCACGACTGGAATGAGCTTGGGAGGAGAGATTTTCATCAAAGGAAACAGTCAGTCCGGCCGCATTATATCGTGTCCCTATTAAACAATATATTTGTAGATGACAGGGATGAATGATGCCTTGCCCAAGACAGTGTTCGTAGCCTTGGTTTAGCTAACAAGGGGAGTTATTTACATGTCAACAAAGCATAAATCAACGATCCTGCGCGTTCGAGAGCTCCTCCGGAAAGATGAACAATGGCCAATTCCTAGATGCGGAAATTCACATTTGGCTGAGTTACGTGCCCTCAAAGTTTTCATCACCTGGGCACCAAAGGGGGGATACGTCTTCACTTAAAAGCCCCATGTTAAATCCCGTACGAAAATCCCAGTTTTAAGTTTCGACGGATTTTTGAAAAGCCCGCATAAAATGCCTCTCCTGCGATTGGATGGTGGTAATTTGCTTTCGGATGTTAAAAAGTATCAAT
>WJFA01001811.1:0-18843 GCA_009870155.1 Pseudobourletiella spinata
ATGACGGTAATAGAGATTAATACCAGTGCGAGGCGATCTCCAAGGTGTAAATTGGCTGCCACTATTCCAGATTATTTCCTATACTTGAATTACTTATAATTATAATAATTACTTGATGCATATTTCAAAATGTTCTACAAAGTTTACTCCGCGGCTTCCTTGCTTCTGCGAGAGCGTAAACGAGAAATTAGTTTATTATGTTTCCACTGCCTCTAAAACTCAATTTTCCCCTCTAGTGATGATATTAGAACCTCTTCTGGCATTATTTGCTGGTGGCTACACAGTAAGGTTTTTCTAGTAGCTCCCCGTAAGTTTCTCTATTTTCCGCAGAAACAGTTCAGCCGTCTGAATATTGTCTACGAATACGATCCACTCCATCAAATTATACTCAAGAATTTGCAGAAAATTGATTTCTAGCATATCGGTTGTTGGCCTTGAGCCTTAGTTTTAGAAGTTTTTAGAGAGAACGAAGCAAAAGGGTTCTTGTGGAAGCGACATGAGAGGGTTATTTTAACCAAATTAACTTGTTCCCGGGAGTCATCATTTTATTTTATTACTTACTGGGTATCCTCAGTGTCCTACAGACATTACAATGCCTCGGAAACTCCGTCGAAATTTTGGGGATCGACATAACACAACTTCTGTTTTCGTAATGGTACAAACTGTCACAGATGGTGTCAATTTAAAGTTTCCATCACCTCCTTCCTCTTTAGATCTTTGGAATGCGAGAAGACAGACGGAGGAACGCAGTGGAAGGATTTGCCTGTGTGTGACTGTTCATTTTTAGTACACAACCTCCACACTATTCACATGCGTGGACGGTTGACGGCTTCCACTTGTGCCGCATTGAGGATGATGTGGCGAAGCGGATTCCATAACAGTTTTATTACAGTTTCCTAGAAAATGACGTGGCATCAAAGAAGATGTAATTTTCTCCCCTCTACACCACGATCTTTGAGTAGCCTTGGTCCATTTCCTACGAAATTCCAGCCCGAGTATCCCTTTCCTCCTCACTTGAGCCATGATTTGGGTAGACTCGGGAAAATTGCCTCAAATAGCTGGCACAGCTTTTGTGTAAGCTGAGAAGGAGAAAGAAAAAACATTGGGCAAAGGGAATTTTCAAGCGGGACGGGGCTGAGAAATCGTAATAACGCACAATAAGTGCTCCTTGAAAATTGAACTGTTGAAACGGCAGGTGAAATCAGACTTTCCCTGGGTCTACGAGTGAGCAATGACACGACTAGTACAGGTTCATTCATGCAGGCAAATCATCGTACCCAACATTACCAAAGAGAAATTCGCAGGCAGACTAAACGAAAGGTTTTGAAAGGAAATTTACAAAATGGCAAACTTACTTCCTTCCACGCAAGGCATTTCGGGAGAGTCACATCCATATACGAAGATGGCAGACCCCACATGTTTCGTACAGTGAGTGCTCTTTGACGGGCACTCCTGCAGGTGCTCTCTCGTCAGGTTAAGACAAGGTGTGACGGAGCTCACCGAGCTCTTGTACAAGCCACACTGGAAGCACTTGATTGAGTTCACGGACCCGATGATCGCTACTGCAACAAAATATAATAGTAAAATTCCATTACTCCGAGTATACTTGTCATCACAACCTTTTCCTCATAGCATCATACCTGCAAACCTATTTGTGCTTGCCTATTATGTTAATCAATAAATCCCGGCCAACTCTCAGTTGTTCACGGTAAACTCAGCAGATCGATACCTACAGCTCTCCAGTTAATTCTGCTTAAACATTAGTATATTGTACTAGTATATTGTGTGCATTTCAGGATTGACAGAGATCCTTGAATTCTAGTTATATAGATTTGAAGGTGCGTTACGGCGAAAATCATCTGCTTATTTCCCGATTGGGTGTGAAGTACAAATTTTGGTAGTGACTGATGACAAAGAATACATTGATGCATTACACCACAGACTGTACGAATTAAAAGATACAGTCTGATATATATACTTTCACTTTTGTGATTGGCTCTCCAATTACCTCGATACCCTTTGAGCATATATTTTAATTTGACTAAGGTCAAACATTTTGAGCAGTGATATTCACAATTACATTCACGGCCATCTTGCGGACAAATGATTTTTATTAGTACAATCGCGATAATGATTTTTAAAAAATATTTAAAAGTTTTCGAAGCAGTTCAGTTACCACCAAGAACAATACCAGTACTAAAATCATTCATTTCCAATGTCATATTTTCTACAAAACCAACTACATAGGCTGTGTTGGAGGGAGCCATCAGTTGAACGGTCACCGTCTTATGCATATAAAATTCAAACATGATGGTATGCACTCACAGTAAAATCACAACATCCACTGTTTGTAGAAACCCCGAGTGACTGACTCCTCACACCGCGGATGAAATAATTGCCTTTCCAGAACCGCACTCATTTAAATTAGCATGATATCAAGAGGAAAGAGTAGGGGAATCTCCGACATTTCCAACTCCCTCCGCTCGTACGGTCTCATGACTTGTGTTTCAGCAGCCGCATAACTTTTCCAGCTTGTTAATTTTCTGTCGTCACGAGAATTCGAAAAGGAAAGTTTTCCCAGTCCGCTCAGCAGCATCGTCCTCCCCACTCACAGTTAAATTTGTAGCAAGTATAAGTATTATAGCCCTAGTTCTTCAAATATGCTCTCACACTACATGCTCCCGGGGCGAAAGAAGGTGTCGTGTCGTGGTTGCGCCCGGGCCTTTGCACACAGCTCGACTCTCCAATCCCACAGAATTACAGTCTTACTATGTTCCATTCCAGCCAGTATTCTTGTAGACAGGAAGGGATCAGGTTAGAAGGATGAGTGGGATGAAACGGAATGAGGTAAAACTTTTGTTTCAAAAAATCATCCGTCTTTTCCAATGTAATGGGAATTGATAGCCTCATGCAGGCAGCAGTAGCGGTGGAGAACGGGTGGAGCAAGTACATTCGAACATACTCGCCCGTACCACTTGGACCAGCCAGAAAATAAGAACGGATGACTGGAATATTTGTACACATATGTGCATACTAGATAAAAGATCTGAGAAAGGAAGCCTCTCGTATCTTTCCTGTCCTTAACTTGGCGGCTACTTATATCACCATAGATTTTCACACCTTAGTTCTATATAATGATATTATATGGGAGACAGATAATGCAAGGAATCACAATCAGACACTCAATTGTCAAATTAACCGTACATGGGTGACCTCAGCCGTTTTATTTCCATCTGAAATATGTGGTGAACGGAGCATCAGTTAAGTAACCATTAAAGCGTTTTATAAGCCCTGATAAGTGAGCAAGAACGAAGTACGTTGTCAGTTCATGGATGTAGTCAGACACTTAGCACACATGGGCAAATTATTGAAGAAATTGGCCATCATTTGTAAAAACCAGGGCCATTAACTCGCTTTGCTTCCCCATTTCCTGTCCCCATATTACATAAATCCCTTTGACTGTCTATACTTTTGCATTTCCGGCAACAAACCCATATGTACTGATCTCCACGGTAGCGAAACCTTCATAACGGTAACCATGGAGTATCTATCCCATTGTACTGCTTCCCATTATGCGGACGGAATATTCCGGGTAGTGTTTGCGGAAATGAAGATTTTGAAACCCCGTGTCCAGGTTATCACAACGTTTGTCATGGGAAATGTTTGGATCATCTAAACACATTCCCTGGTAAACCCCCATTCCGCAGTCACAGTAACATGCGAATTATTATGGGACAGCTAGGGGCACCGGTTGTGTCCCCATTTCACCTGCCTCCATCGTCCTCTGCTGATGATGAGTCAACGATGTTGGAGTTAGTCCTTACTTTTCCCACTTTAGCCCCCGCACGAGCATACATTGAGGCTGCCTTGAAAGACTTTGAATTGCTTTTGAAGTTAAGGTAACCATCACCATGGCGTTTCCACTAGACTAGGAGGACTGGGCAGAAAAGAGTTTCATTCAACTACATTCACTGAGGCCACTCAGCCCCGAAACCATCATACTTTTGTTATCCTCAACTATCTCCTATTCCCCCCACTGCACTCTGATCTTTAGCCTTCCAAGTTCGCCCTTCGTTTTCTCCTTCGTTATTGAGAGCATGCAAAGGATTCCTCCTCAGGTCAGCCCATTTCAATTCCACTTTGAGGATACCTTCGGAATGGATCCTCATCCATACATGGCAATTGAGTGATTTTCGTTTTTTGTCGACTGTAGCAACTTCTACCAAACTATACTCCTGAAATTGCGGAGCACTCGAAAAGTTGCCAACAGAAACTGTATTACAGTCGAAAGAGGAAAGACAAGGTCCACGTTCAGCTCATGATACATGTATCGAGTATCTTCTTGCTCTGGTTCACAGATCACTACAGGACAAAAGGCGGGTAACAGGGAAGATAGGAGATTTGCGAATTGGATGGAAATGGGAACTGCGTGTCTTTCAGTCTCGTCAATGACTTTTGCAAGGTAGGGTCAATGGGTTCGCACCAGCTGTACATGTGATTCTTAAATCATAAGGAAGCTACGGAGTGTGCATTTCGTATAGAGGATTCACTATCACTGGCATTATGCCTGCATACATACACTTTACTTACCTCTGACCATGTAACCAACATGCCAACATAGTATGCAAGTCGGAGTTCAGGCTACATTAGTGTGGAGCAATGAGGGGGAAGCCCCGACTTTGTAGCGTACTGGAATCCGGCATCGCCGAGCTTATACTCATATGCAAACGTAGTTAGTTCGTGCTCCAACGGCGTACCACTAGGTCAGCATGACGTGACGGCTGGGAAAGTACTGGTTTCCCTCCGCAAGGGATAAGTTGAGGAGGAGAAAACTATGCCACCACGTAGGCATATAGAGTTTCTACCAGCTGGCAAAAGTACCATTTGTCTCTCCCCCACCCCTCTCCCTCTCCAACTCGCTCAATTTATTTGGAAAATTCATGGTTAGCCCACACGGAGAGTACGTAGTTTACATCTCTCGGTGTTCCAATCTCCGTCGTCAAGTCTGTCGGCACAACATTCCAAAGCAGGTAGTTTAGCGGAGGATTGGTGGGGGAAACCCCTGGAAATTCCATGAGTAGTGTGGAAGCTATAGGATCAGTCAGAGACAAGAATTTCTCCCCATTTCCTTGAATGACGAGGACAGAGGAACTTCGTGGGTATATCCCTCGCGGTCCTGTGCAGCATACACTCCCATTTCTCTTCCCGCGTCTACACCCTTACGGATCTTTCAACCTCCTCCCAACTCAATCGGCAGTCAGTTATTGGTGAGTGCAACTAACTCTTTCATGAGCAAACAGCATGTTATCCCTTTCCTGCACAGTGAGATGTAACAAAACACTCTAAATGCAAAATCATTCGCATCTCTCTCTCATTTTCCCTGGGTTGTATGGAGTATTTTCTTGGCCCGAGCCAACTTTTCCTACTTTTTTACGAGCGAACTTGTGTGCTTGTGTATGTATGCAGAGGTATACAGAGGTAGCATGTACACTTGTTGTTCATGAAGAATATTTTGGAGCAGTTTCTTCCATTTGGTGGAGCCCCACGACCACCACTGGTATGTAAATCCTCATAGTCAGCATAGACAGCGTTAATACTATCCCGTATAGGGATACCCCCTGTATTACACTCCTGATCCACTCCACCAGTTCCCCACCTAGCTGTACCGAATTCCTCAGCCTCTACATAGTTTTACTTCAGACTTATCGCCGAGCATGTTTGATTTAACAAGCAGAAGAATGTCCCTGCATTCCACCGGCAAATTTCCATGCCATGGTTTGGATTATGAGAGGAAGAAATATTCTCGGAACAAAGTTATTGGAGAGAGGACAGCCCTAGCAGCGCCCGTAATATATGGGGATATAAACTATTTTAGTAGTACTAGTGCAGGGTAGCTGGAACGGATGAAGAAGTCATCGTATCCGTGGAGCCTCCTATTACAATTAACCCTTGTGGGACTGTACAGTTCTCCGCATAAATGACGATTGGTCTCTATCTCGTTCGGCCCAGATCGAGACCGAACCGAGACCCAGACTGATTCGGGCTTACAAATCAAGACCTGCTGCTGCAGGCGATCCTGGTCTAGAATTTTAACATATTTTAACGGTTGAATTTTCGGTCATTCTGCATAGCACCGACGAAACTCATTTAAAAAATTCCACGTGTTCAAATTACATTTAATATAATTCGTAATATTAAAGACCACTGTATACGCTTAAGGGTATCGGAATGCACCATGCACAAAACCTCTCTTATACACACCCGCTTGCTCAGCTCTCAGCCCGGCCGAGCCCATTGGGTTTGGGCTGGGCATGGACAAATTCTATGGAGGGGCCCGTTTGAGATTTTTTAGAAGTTACGGGTGGGCTGTATAACCTACCTGTGCCCCGGGAGCCCATCCAAAAACTCGCCCAGCCAAAATTTTGAATTGTATTTTACGAGCCCCGTAGCCCACCTGATGAATTTCCATGGGGCCCGAACCCGTCCGTCTTCCACCAAGAAATCAAAAGCCCACCCCGCGGGTCTTACAAAATTGACCAAACTTGAGCAAAGGTAGTTTGGAGTTCACGACTAAAGTGAAACTACATGAATTTCAACTAAAAAGGAGAACATTTATGAGGACACAGTACTCATTTGTGTAAAAATAATGTGTCATGTGAATATGATGACTCAAAGTTTACCAGATATTCTATATTTTACAACCCCACAAATAAAGGTTGATTCAGGTATTGGCTTAGTCAGCCCTCACACGGATCCATAGGACCCTGCTCCTGTGAGTTCGCCCCTTGTGAGCTGGCCTCTTACTTTGTCCTTCTTAAATTAGTTCTTTTCTACACTGTCACTCTGCCTGTACGGCATATGATATTCTCTCTGCTGTCAATAAATTACCTGCACAGTCTAACCTCTGCGATTCTCGGTACACGCAATTTTACTGAACACTGACACAACCAGTATTTATCTCACATTTTTGCAATTAAAACCCAAGGTACTGGTTTGAAGGAAATTTGCTGGATTCAAACAAATTAAAGCGCTCATGGCTGAGGATATTCCTGCTGAAAATTAAAGTAACGCAATCAGTGCAGGAGAAATGGTCACATAGTGTTTGAGGAACTGAATTATTCTCTTAATATCTTACTATCATCATTATTATTAGCTTAATATTACAAATAAATATCACAAGAAAATTAATTTCCTTGTTAAAGATTAATTTCTTTAAAAAACGACCATATAGTTGTTTCTACTACCGATTTTGATACTATTTTTTGCAATGTATTTAAATGAGCATTTTGAATGTGCTATAATTAATACTTAAGCTAATTTAAATTCCTAAACAAATATTCAAAAATAAAGCTTATTCTCAGATGGTTCGATATTGAAACTACGTAATTTGTGGAACTTCCATTTTTAATAGCCATGTTGAATGAACCATCGACTGTAAAATCGGAGTCAGTTGTCTGAATTTAATGCGTCCTGTTTTAGAAAAATTTCGACGTAGTATTTGTATTTAATTTAAGCTGTACTATATTGACCTGGACTACCTGGTTTAGATCTTATTCAAACATTAACGTAGACACAAGCAGACGTAGACACCCTGTGCAATCAAGTGTACGATCGGGCTGTCGGACTAGCCAAGTCGGTTTCCGTTCCCGGTCTTTGAATTGGCTGAAGAAACCAGACGCCGAAATCGTTTTTCCAGTGATAGGACCGACTACCGTCGGGTTCGGTCTCGAATTTTAGGACTTTCTTCAATTTCTATTCTTGTGTAGTGGAGTTCGCTCTTGGATTTTTAATCAATCTCTCTCGCAACCCAAAATTCTTCTCAACTATGTGCAATGGAAAAGATGATTTAATCATAGCTGCGAGAATTTTCGGAAGAATGGCTCAAGGAGCCGCGTACTGTAGGTGAATATCTCCTTCCAAGTCATTCCATCCCAGTGAATCCATTTCATGAAATCGTACGTAATGAAAGTGGTGGACTGGGGTTACGGCTATGAATCGTGCCAGTGAGACTTGCGGAGGGAAGGATAAGGACTACAAGGCCCACAGTGTTATCAGTCATTCGGAGGAGGTGAGTAAGAAGAGAAATCAAATTGCGGCCAGCGCCCGCAATGGTGGTTTAATAACCTTCGGATATGGAGCCTATGGGCAACAAGTCTACTGCATGGTTTCCTTTGGGTCACGCACACCTCCCACCTCTCATTTCCAAAAAATAGAAACAGCAATATCAGTCCCGGTTCACATATTCTCGATAAACTGAGAGGGAGGTCCCCGTGATTAAACTTACTTGTTTATGAATGATTCAGTATTCCGCGATTTCAGATCTGGATTCACATAAAAAGTCCGAATTAGCTAATGTAGAAAATTGGATGACAGTAGCCACTCTTCATCCATAATTTTAAATAAATCCATTGAATTCATCCACGTGGATTTCCACTGAGAGGTCGTAGTGGTAAGACGTATATTTTAAACCGTACAAGAAGAAGCCGCAAAACTCTAGTACTGCTAGTTATTGATAATATTGTCTGTCAATTTTATCAAAGGTATGCGCCCTCACTGTCCTCCCCATGGCGAATATTCTCATTCTTATGCTCTAACTCTTCTCACCCACTTTCTGTCATAGATGAATCAATACATAATCATTTTATTTTTTGCAATCATTGACTCGTCAACCACTCGGAGGACGGAGACGGAGGGAGAGAGAGACAGTGAGGCGAAAAAGAGATGGAGGAGCACGAAGGAGTTGAGTTGGGCCGGCTTCGCAGAAAGTGATAGGGACGTCTTGACGGTTTCACTACGACCTAGCATCATCAGCATCATGATCGTTGTCGGCGACGCACAACCAGTCCCCCACCTAACCTTTCCTGGCACAAAACCAGTAAACCCACAAATGCACAAAGAAGCAAAAAGGCAAGCACACAGAAACTAGAAATACATACACATGCATTCATACCGAAACATATATGTACAGAAACCTACAGATACACATGCACACAAACAGGCAGACAGAAACACAAAACAAACGTACATAAATGCACGTACAAACAAACAGAAACACTCTCAAGCCTCTTCCTCACCACAGGCACAAAGAGACGTTTGTGTGGCACACACAACACGGACACTCGACTACGCATTTACGAGCAGAGCCAAATATACTAAGAGTGGGAACGTAGTGGTAAATCGGGCATTCAACAGTGAGTCTGTGTGTTTATGAAAAGCAGCGTGGAATAAAAGCGTAGTTCTTTTCAAAAACGGAAATGTGAGCCAAGTATACCTAAGTATCCTTAGTTCCTAGCAGAATACACACTCTAGACTCCTTCTTTGATAAGCTAATGCTGGTGCTAGAGCTGCTATCGATGATGATTGTGGTAGGGATGACGAAGTTGATTTGAGGCAAATCTGCGAGAGCTAGTAAGGAAACTGAAGGCATTGCTGTAGCCCACCCGAAAAGAAAAAGTAACCAGTAAGGAAAGTGCAGTGTGGTGAAATAAAAAAGTGAGAGACGTAGAAAGAGAGAGAGTGACTGAAGACTGGGAGGGAGAAAGCGAAAAACAGAACCAAATGTTCTCTTCCCATCCTCATCGATTTCATTTCCACTGATTGCGTGAGTGTCCATCTCTCTGCCTTGTTTCCACAGTTGGTAGGATCCAGTTTTGTACTCGGAATAAATCTGCACCCTCACAGCCTTTTGATCCTCACAATGCCTCTTCGCCTTACTCCCATTACTCTTGACAAGAAAAACCACTTGATTGCATGGGATCAGTCCATTCGTTTAGCTTTGATTCCTCTCCTCCTCCTACTAATTTTCCTCTATAATAATGATGATAATAATAATCCCCCCAACTCCCAGTCGCCTGCTTCTTCTTATAAGTTCCGATGAATGGGTAAGGACTCGGTGAGCCATATGTGGGGGAGTTCAACCTAGTGAGAGCTACCCAGATCGGATGCACGGGTTTAGCTGAGCTCACCGTCCAACATTGATGACAGCGGCGCTCACGTTCCACGACTCAGCTCAAGTAAAGGCGCCGCAGATGAACGCTCTCCTGAGCCTGAAAATGCTCAAATCTCCACGAAGACTCCTTCCTACGTCGAATAGGTATTTCGCAAAAGGTATAGGCAGAAGTTACAGTAAAGGACCTGGCCAAATTTTGGGATGCGAAGTAGTAGCAGTAGCCGTGTGTGCCTACAGTATGGGCCAAGGGCTCTTTATGGTCCATTATCTGGATTCGTAAGCAGTACTTTTTCCGCCTGGATATCGTTAGATCTCAGGTAAGAACGGGTGACCGTCCGGTCGACCGGCAGACTGGCCCTAGCCCTTGGAAGCATGAAAGAATTTGAAGGATAAATTAATGGAATAACTTCATACGCCCCCTCCCACCGTCCTCCCTACTGAATGGACCTGAATCTCATTAGAAAATCTCCCTTGTGCACCCTTGCGTAACAAGTTTGGGTAAGATAGCATGCACTAGAAGACTTTTTGACGTATTTAACATTTTGCGGTCCCTGGACTCCCTCATGGGAACATTGCTGAATCTCAGCATTAGTGTCTGCCCACTTGTGGATACTTCACTCATCACTGAGTTTTCATTCTGCGTCCAGTTTGGAGAACTCAAGCTGGACCTTTCTCGATAGTTTCCTCTGTTGTAACTTCCCATTCATGTCATTAAACGTCTACTTTACAGAGGTAAAGTCATTAAAAATGTTAGACTACCCTTCTGAAACTCCTGCTACCAGTGGACCCTCTCGTTGCCTGAGAGTACGGCTGACGTTCCAAACGATGAGGATGTCACCCGCGTATCGTCATGTATGCATATTAGTCATAAGTTATTGGTTCACAACTGGGTCTGTAAATACGCCCAAACAAGGCAATATCCAAGTTCTTTGTCAACTGTTCAATTTACTCATGCTCGCCTGAGAGTGACGGGACGCTGCAACGCTGCCTCCGAAGATGGGATCTTCGCCAATATGGTTTATTGGATGTCTCATGAGAATCACTGAAAAAGAGCATCAACATTGAAGGACGTCCATCTGGTTACTCCCACACGCCCCATTGCAAGCTGTTGGAGAAACCATGAAAGAGGTAGGAGTGAGATGACAAGGTTCTCGAAAAGGGATGCTCAGCTAGTGGCTTGGTAGAATTAGCTCATTTTGAATTTACACTAGGGTAGGAGTGCTTTCCATATGTAACAGCACCGGCTGGTCTGGCATCCTGCCTTTGGTGGGTAGCCTTGGAATCGGCGCCCAAATATAAGATGAAGGTCCCCACAATGTGGCCTCTAATACATTCCCCTGTCTTCCCACACATGGCACTGGATTATAATTCGGATTCAGGGTCCTCAGCAAAAGACTCCTCGACATCTTTGCTCGATGGGTGCCCGGGAGCAAAGTAATAATGAAAGGGTTCCTTCATAGAATCCACTTTGGTTGGAAAGAAGGGGGAGGGTTGGGGGAGGTGGAATGGAAGCAATTTTGGAATATTGTCATCTGTCCCACTAGTGCGAATGCCACTTGGAAAAATGATCCTGCTACGCCTATACAGCCTCTGTGGAAGAGAAAGAGAGGATATAAGCCCGGATCCCGAAGCACTAGTAAAGTAGTGTAGCATATTGGAGACAGCTTGGATAGAAGGTGTGGAGTTCTGGCTGTCTTTTTAGACTATCACTTCAGTCCTAGTCCTGGGCTCCTCTGTCATTCTGTGATGGAGAGAGGTTTTCCCACTTAAATTAATGCATCCCGGGAATTCTGGACTTTCTTTAGAGTCCTCCGTCCTCCTCTCATGAATAATGCCCCTACTGGAGGAAGGGAGGAGGAAACATAGGGACATCCCTCTACCCCCTTAAAAGTTCAGCCTGGAGCTACACAGCGTCCATCCCATTAATTACATATAAAGGCCCGGAGGGTCCCACACAAAAGGCTTCCTTCAGATGATCCAAAGCCTTGTATAGATGTATCAGAAAATAAAATCTATTGGAATGCCTTGTCAAATCCAACACGAAGTCATTTCGTTCATGAGACAATTCGGCGGGAGGGTATGATCAATGGGATAGGATGAGAGGACGAAGGGAACGAATCCAGGAGTCCTTCGTTGAAAATACTTATGCAGATATGGAACTTGAGCTTTCTCTGAAGGATACGGCTAAGAAGCAGAGGAGAAAGTACGAGCTGCAAGACAGAGTACTAAGTTTCGGATCAAAATTTAACGTGTAATACCGCTCACGTCCAATCATCACATTCTCATGCAAAATAGGGACTCCAAGTCATGGATGGTATGATATTCTTTGCTGCCGCTGAAAGTTTAGTGCATCCTCTCCGCCCAAGGTCAAGTTTAATTCGGATAACCAGTGCCTCATAGTATTTTGCAGGAATAGACCGGTGAGGAAGTCATGCTCTGAGATGAGAATTCGGGACGGACACAAGACTCTTTTGGAAAAAAACTCTTACTAGTTTACCGAAGAACAGAAATTATTCAATTTTTCCCGCCCTTGTCTCAAGGTGTGACAGCATCAGATTAAAGAGTTCATTAGGGATAACTAATCGTGTTTTCATAATAATTCCTCCCCAACTCTACGGAGGAGTACAGTGAGTCCCAATATTATCTCCTCGCAGTACCATCAGGTGTCCCGCTCGTGGAATCCAAACTCATGGAGATCAATATTAAAATATGATCCCTGAAAAACCCTTCTGGGCCCGAAATCGAGTTTCCAGTCTCTGCGTGACGCACTTACATAGAAAGTGCATTTTTCTCAATAATAATGTGTTAAGATAATGTTCCGCTCGAGAAATCCAGGGCATGAAGGAAGGTAATTTTAAGGGCTGGGATGGAACACGTATGTTTTCCATGGTCCTGGCTGATGAGCAAGGGAACCTAGCGTGTGACGAGGTGGGACGGACAGTGATAAAATTGGATAAGCTCCAGTGTTTATATGTGTTCCCTACCAATACCCTACGAGTTTTCCTGTTCCCACTCAGAAAGTGATGAATAAAAAATGGAAGAAAAGCTTATTGAAAATCCCAAGTATCCCCTTGGGGCAAAAGTAATAACCTTGTTGTTGTAGTCCGCTCCATCGTTCGCTCTGTATCCTCACCTTCATAGAGGAACTCGTGTTGGACTAGTCATCCTGACTTTTTAGCACCTATCCAACTTTGAGATAACACCTTTCCAGGGATAGCTAGGAACAGGAAAATTTTCGGGGAGGAGATTGGATAGAAAAAACACTTTGCTCTTCCCCAACAACCCAACCCATCAATCTCACGCCTTGCCTAGAGTGCATGTGACGCATGGGACTGTTTACGTCACGTCCACTTCATAGCTTCAAATATGATGGGCTTCCACAGTTTCACGATATACACTTGTTTTTAGCTCCAATCATACCCAACGAATAACCCGTATGAACCAATTGGAACATGATCACTCGGTATCTCCCGTAAAATTCATTTAGCATATCAGTCAAGGTCAGAGGAATTTTAGACATCCAACAACTGACAATTAGAGGTGTTAGCTCCACTTACTCTCAATGTAAATCCCATTACCAATATCCTCATAGACTTTCCAAACTACACATGCAGTTTTTACGACCGTAAGGGATAACGCCCAATAACACAGTTTATTTAATCCGAAGGCTACGACTTTCTAACTGTCTCCCACTACTAGCCGAGGAGTCAGTTTGGTTTAATGAGCATTGAATAATTAGATAGTCATCCAAAAGATCAGTCTACAGGGAGAATCCTGACAGGAGAAGATGGGGTGCGGACAGAAGAGGACGGTGGAGGGATATAGGATTGAAACATAGTTTTACATTGTTACTACTACGGCTCATCCATTAGTCCACCCTGCTCCAGTTAGTTGTGGAGAATGTCCAGTTTTTTGTGATTTGGCATCGAACCCCATCTCATGGAAAGGCACAGAGGTCCTGATTAAAAGGAGCCGAGTGTACCAGTTTTAATTGGATCCCAGAAGGATTTTCGCTTAATGCTGCAGACTCCAGTAGCGATTCCCGCCTTTAGTACTCCCGTAAATGACTCCCCTGCCGCGCGTTCTTTCTCTCTTCAAGCTCCAGCTTGAATACCAAAAGTTGAAATAATACTTCCATTCACGCCAGAAGAGTCAAAAGGCATTTTTGGAGTTACTGAGTGCGTCAACTAGCTCGTATTTGTATCCACTGAGGGAGTTTATGCAGCTCTGGATCAGAGCAACTTTTGAAGAATGGCAGGTAGTGGTAAACGAGATTTTTGGGTCATTTAACTGGAAATGGGGAACGTATGAGTAATTCAACTCCCGTGGAAATTTCAAACCCCGAAAACATATGGAATTTTCATAGAGTCCTATACATATCCTACTTACGCGGGAGGATGTGGTGTCACTGTTTTCACAAATGATGGCCAAGCGGTGATGAAATGTACAGGAGTATGCGATATGGAATTGTACGCCTTGTCATTGTCTTCTGTATGCTCACAAGACTATGTCCGAGGAGAGATCAGCTAATGTAGAGGTGACTGTGAGAATCCCAGTCAGCCCTTCCCGATCCAAAATTCCTTCTCTGCTGCCGTTACAGGAATGGACCAATGGTCATACGGGGAGTGGTGGATAGCACTTCCTCCCAATACCACATATCGGGGGGGAGTATTTTGAGTCAAAACAATGGCCGGTTTCGGAATTCCGGGTTCCAGTTACTATGAACCTTCTACAAAGGAATGAACTACAAAGGATTTGGATGCCCTGGTTCTCGCTCACACGAACCGTAGGTCCATATGATTAATTAGCGAGTGGGGCAGGGGGACTATGGATACGCACGAGTAGAACAATGGTTTCTCTTCATATGTCCCGTTCCAGCTATTTTGCAGGAGCAGTATTCCCTGTTTTAGTGTGTTTGTGGGGAATTGGAACATGCTGAAGTAGCAGTTGCTTCTTCAAGTCAGTCCGATGAATTCCGCTTAAAGATTTTTTGCTGAAAGTGTCAGATTCTTCTTTACCGCATAACTGTCCCGACGACCCGTCTCCGTAAAATTTATATGGTATTGAAAAAACCGATATAGAGGGCTATCTGAGGAAGCGAAGCAAATTTGGAATGTGTCTTTTAGCACGGTCAAGGAGACATTGTAAGAATTTTATTCGGCGGGTTCACGTTTCTACAGACACTTCTTTGCCGCGCCTGTGGAGAGGGCTACTACACGTGACGTCGTTATATAGTTCTTACGGGCTTGAGCTTTAGGAGTAAAATATTTTTGGGCTTTTTTTGAAATCGATCCTCTGGAAGTAGGTTAAGATAAATGCAAGGGTCTTTGGGTATTTTATATGTTAAATGGTGCAATCCCATAATTTCCGCAGGACTCCCACGGCCACTCCCTATAATTGTAGAATATACGAGCCGCTCAAAATTGGATATGATAGGATGTGAGGGTCGGAACCTCCAGAGGCCTAGAAAACAAGATGCAAGATGCAGGAGTTTTACAGCAGAGCCTACTCAGGTCCCCACTCCACTTAACCTGTCTAGTCACTTTAGTTACTATGTACGTTTTTTACTGTGTGCGCGAATTCACTTTCGCTAATTCACTTAAGTCATTCACCTTGGGCAGTAAGGGAAATCGGGGGTTTTTGTAATACAAGTTTTCATTCCATGCCCCAATGACAGCATGTAAGTATGACACCATGCTTCTTCCCCTTGGCTACCAGAACATCTGAGACAACAACCGCTATCCATTCATCATCGGGCCTTTAGTAAGAAAACTCCAGTATTTGAGTTTAAAAAGTACTAGGCACTTTACTCGCTCAGGGGAGAGCAATCAAATATTTAGTGGACAGCGGGACCTCTGCAGAAGTTCATGAAATTAAGCTCATGGCGGTGGATCGCACGTGAGGAGTGTTTCATTCTGGAAAAACGGAAAGAGCTGGAGAGTTGGTTCTTCACTTTTTATCAACTATACTCAAGAAAAGACTACGGCAATGACATGTTCACGCTGCTACTCCGTCACTACCAATTGGAGTTCGCCTGTGAAAAGCTATTACCTTACATGGAGGGGAAGTGAGCACTAATAAGGTCTAGTTAACTTATTCATGACACTTCCCTGTTTTCTTACTCCCTGCTCAATGCTCAACTTCCTCGGAAAGTGTTTCATGCCTCCTTCAAGTATACAAGACGAAAGGCTTAATTTTCTAGCCAGAGTTCCGTCCGCGTCCCGGTGGGATCCACCCTGGCCGCTCTTTAAGGGAACAGAGACGGATGGCATGAGAGGGCCAGTGTACGTAGATAAGGACAGTCTTCCTCACTCTCGTCCAATATTCTTGCGCATGTACTACCCCAGAGGTGCTATGCGAGGAGGGCCTGTCATAAATTAATACGGCTTTCACGTGGAAGGCTCCAAGGAATACCCTCGGCCCGAACTCTTACTGCATTATGGGAGGAAGACTGGAAGGGGGTACAGACCAATCCGCCTAATCCATTCTCTCTACCTCTCTCTCCTTCCGTCATTTAAATTGCTCAGACGGTTCCCCACTTTGAACAATAATGACCGTCGTATGTTCCTGTCCTCACGCTTCCTACTATTCCTGCATCATGAAGCTCATCCACGGGGTAGGAGATAGTGACATTATTGCGGAGCTCACCATGTACAAGCATGCACTCATGATTTTAAGCGTATAGTTCACTGCTCCATATATACACGCAATTAAATAGGCCTATACTAACCCCAAAACTGTACCTGCACTGAATTCAAAATTTACTATTACTCAGGAAAGTAATCCCACACATCTGATAGCTGTTCTGCCTCCGCAAAGCTTTGCGGGCTTGTTCAGTTATTCTGGCCTGTTAAAAATTTTTGTCCTATTGCATTGGAAGAACTTGAATTTACAAGAAATCAAACTCTGCAGAGTGCAATGCAGTTTTGAAATATAAGTGAGGAAAACTATATATGTTGGTTCCTCTCCCTACTTTTGAGTGGAGATGATGTGCAGATGTGTGCAGTAAAGACTTCCAAGTTGCTCGCCGTCGTGCCCACTCCAATGTGCTGGCATATGAGAAGCCTGGTAATCCTGTGAGGCTCTATCCTTGTTAATCATGCAATGTCCCTGGATGTTAACCCAGGATTGGGACACACGTAGCTGTGTTATTTGATTATACTGATGTAGTTAGGGCGCACTCCATCCATGCACTCCCGGGTATACCCTTAACGTTCCAATGTAGCAACTCTCAGTCTGAAACGACCATGTAACGCCGATCTCGTACGCATGAATCCGCGGATGAGGGGGCGTCAAGTAAATGATTCAGTCCGATTTTCAGGACTCCACAGAGTTGAAGGATTAGTTCCGTGCTACTAAGCTCAGAGTTTCGGAGTATATGTGCAAGGAGAAAATCCGTCCCTATACTATCATGAACATGGGCAATCCTCCCATGTTCATGTGAATGGAAAATGACCTCAAGTGTTACTAAGCTTTAGCTACCTTAAATGGGAAGCCAGAAATTTGGGCTGATTTTCCGGCAGATTACCGCAGTGTCATCATCATTTATTTATTTTACCAGCTGGAAGATGGACCGTAGAAAGATCTGAAGCCCTGGGAATCCATTCAATTGTTTGGTGTAGCATTGAGTGTACTGAGGAGAACTGCTACGAGGAATTATTATCCATCCCGTTGAACTGAGATTCGAATGATGAGTTATATATACATCCTGTATGCATAACTCCTGGAATTCCGCCTTATTGTTTATTTTGTGTAGTTGTGTGTTGCATCTTGCATCCCTTCCTCGATCACAAGGGTTATTTCTTTAAGCTTCCATAGAATGATAAATGGACACTGGAATGATATGAGTTGAACATGTTATGGGATCCGTGTTACACGAGAAGGGGAAAGCCGTGAAATTCGGCTGTGGGCCAAACGAGGAGAGTTGTGGTGGAAGAAAGCCCGTGTCCCATCATGATTTTCAAATATCGTCACTCTTACTGGAGCTACTACGATTGTTGCGAGTATAACTATGTGTTCTAAAAACAACTTCCCTCAATCTTTGTCCGTTTCTGTGAGACTGTGCCTGTCTCGCCAGGGTAAATCCATCCTGTCATCATTATTTTTCGTGTTACTCGTGTACTTTCCAGGATTCACGATACATCTCAATAAGAAGTTACAGGGTTGATATTCCTCCCTGGAAAGTATATACAAATTGACACGAGTATGGGATTTCCCATACTAACTGCGGAGAATGTGGTTGAGAGAGGACGAGGAACTGCACATACAACACTGGGTCTTCCGAAATCAGAGTTGGGGATGGGAGTTTCAGAAACGTTATCAAGAGGTACTACACGCTATCGCTAGCTCATGCTCCCTTTCACCCGCGCTCAACCATTATTGTTTGTTTGGTGGATTCAATTTCACTCTATGGTCTGGCGTCTATATCTGTAGCCCGCGGCACAGATCTCGACGAAGGGGCGTCAATGGAAGTTAATAGCCTCCCAAGTTAAGCTCATAATATTAACAGAGGAGACGAGGGCGGCTGCAAGAGGAGCGAAGCGGGTCATTACGGAGGCTCACTCAGACTACAGTGGTAATAGTCTTCCATGCACATTCATGCGGAGGTTTCATGAGGTTCACACTCCTGTTGCCGAGACCCTCCGCATTCATTCCCCCTTCCCCCCAAGGAAAATTATCTAGTTCGGTGGAAGGCGTGCGTTTAGAGTGGCATGGTAATTGTAGCCCAATAGGAGAAGCTGAAGCAGTTGTGGAGTGGGTTGGTTTCAACAGCCGAGGATGCTTCATGTTAGAATTAATATATAATTGAGCGGTGCTCACTCCATTAAGGCTACTTCTAAATTTGTTTACGTCCATTCATGGCTGGAAAACTTTAGTAGTAGATTATTTTCGCA
>WJFA01001812.1:0-18842 GCA_009870155.1 Pseudobourletiella spinata
CCCCGCACGCCCACGGGTTCACCCCAATCCCATCCAGAGGGCCAATGGGTCCCCTGGGTCCTTCTCCGGATTCCCCGAAGGACCTTCGCCAGAGGTCCTTCCTCTCTGGAGGCCAGAGAAGGACTGAGCAGTCCCGCATGGAGCACGGCCTTTTATAGCGTCGGGTAGGGACCCCTTGCGTTCTTTCTTTTAGCGATATCTTTGGTTCTAGCCATCCCATTTTAGTGGGAGGGGCACCAAATGTTATCTAAGCGACTGCTCTTTAATAATTTAAATTAAAATGTGCTCTCTTGGCTCTTGAAAACCCTTATGGGAATTTCCATGTTAAATTTCTCAGAAACAGAGGTGGTGAAACTTTCAACTTGAATATTTTCTAAACTAGGCGCTAGTTGGGCGAGAGACTTTACGGTTAGGGTATGCTAGGGCAGGGTCACATACCCTAATAATCCCGACCCGATCCGTTGTGGACACCTGACTGACCCTCCTATTAAGTGACCAGTTTTTCAACTCTTACTATTTATTTGCTACTTTTTATTGGAAATTGAAATAGTACTTCAATAGGAAAACCTGAATTAGAGAACCCAAAACTAACTATTAACGTGGCCAGGCTTTGCTTGTTACTTACTTGATGATTACACTGCACTGGTAATCTGTAGAGGACTGACCAGAAAGTAACTCTAGAAACAGAAACTGTTGAAACTTCGGGCAGAACAGAAAATCTTCATGAGACATGCAATGCCTATAATATGATATAAGAGACTGAACTTTAACTGGGGAAATTAAATTGTGTCTTGTGGGCGATAGCAGCTGGGTTCCAAAGCAAAATGAAATGGCTAGTTGATTTGCCAATTTTAAAACTTTTAAAATCTGCTTGGAAAAGTAATTGTGCGGGATTTTTTAAAATTAATTGCTGGTTGATATTTTTATTTGAATACAATTTTGGTGGCATATTATTCATATCGTATGCTTGGTTTTTAATATACATGTGAGAATAATCTTTGATTACTTAACCCTATTTATACCCTCTTTCTGATCCCTTTATCACTAGTTCTGTACTAGCCATAACTTTTCTCACATGCTTTAGGCAGAATACTTTTCTTCATAAAATTATATGACCATTTGGGATTTGTTGATGGGTTATTAAATTAAATCCATTCCTTCACTAAACTTCAACGTTTCAGCATTTTGTTGTCATTAATAGCTTTACAGAGTTAAGTGGTTCCATTGAAGTTTGAGCTTTAACAATAAAACCTAAAGAAACCGTTATCAGGACGCCTTTGATGTAGCTGTGAATCGGAACTGTCAAGTATTGACTATCGTCCATTCACAAAAATTTAACCGTGGAGCGCTGTGTATATATCTATATAGCTCAACGATTTAAAACAGCAACCTCCTCGTAAGGGTTGCCGGAAGAATTTGAAAACCACGAGAGTGCTGCGACATGGTAATATTAGCGCATTTGGTTGTCATCGCTTTCTGTTGTGGCAGCACTGGGGCATTCGAATTGACAAACGACCCAACGACACTGACGGTAATTGAAATAGATTAATTTTTATACCGTTTCCACAGTGAACGAGTGGATTTTGGTATCCTTATGCTCTCTAACACAGGTTCAACAGCGGATGCTGGAAGTGCGAAAAGTGAATGATACTCACCAGGACGTTACTGTATTTGCGACTTCCCACACAGTAAACTGCACTAACGTGCCCATGGAGAAACTAACCCATAATAAAGCAAAGAGAGTCTACGTGCTTGACCTGGACAGCCCCATAACTCAGTGTACATACCACACCTTCTAATAAAGATTACATCTGTATCAAGCAATCGCCCACACCAGTTGGTATTGATATGCGTAACACGGCTTTCCCTTGTATCCGGATCTAATTCGTACATTTCCAGTTGAAACACCGCTGTTTACGAAAATAGACAAAGCTTGCTCCATCAAGGCTTAATCCCTATATTTATTGAGTAACTCTAGATTGCTAGATATTACTAGTTATATTGTATGAATAAATTGTTGGCGCAGAAATCACAAGCGGAGAAGCTCTTGTGGAATTGAAAAGAATACATGCAGAAACTCGTGTCACCCTGTTACACATCATCCGGAGGGAAAAACAAATAAAGATTTTTATGACCTATTCTCCTTCGTGTGATAGTAAACCAGAACGGGAGGGTAACTTTGTTTTTATTTGGAATTTGGGTGATTAAGATTTATCCAATTATTGAAGCAGAACGCATTTTCCCTTGGAACTTTAGAACATGTACAGGAAAATAAAATTATCCCACATTACAGCTTCAATAGAACTCGTCGTGTTTGCTACTCTTTTCGCATATAAAACACTATTATATACTTGATGCAACTACCTTATGATATCGACGCAACGGCAAAAAATATCTCAGTTTTCATGGGTATATTTGTGATTGTGAGCTGGATTGCTCTGCAACCAGTTATTGCTTTTGAATTCTGTTTTTACAGATTTGTAACTATGGTGGTGCATTGTACACTGGGTCGGAAGTGGGACCTGTCAATCATCGCTGGATGATACTTACTCAGAGCAACGTGCTCACAAACTGTGTTATGTTGATAACTATTTTGAAGCTGTTGAAAAATTGAGGACAAAAATAATAGAGAAAGAGCAGATCAGCAAAAGGCCTTGCAGAGTTAGGAGGCTTCGATCGGGGTTCTGCGGTCCGCCATCTTGAAAACATTTGTAATTTAGTAACGGGTTTGAGAACTAATTGGAATTTGGCTTGGTGTTGATTTGATTCGACTGGTCCTTCGGAAAGAGGACAAGGTAGCGATATTTGTCACAGTATCGTGAACAGTACATAATACTCAGAAATGGTAGGTGCGATCCGCTCTTCTGGAACGTCCTAATCACTGATTATTATCATAATTTAGCGCTCTCGCTTGACATTCGAACACATTTCCGAAGAGCCCAGTAATCACTTCACTCACTCAATCGTAATCGTAGCACAGGTCAACCTAATAGATTCTCATGATACGAGCTATACCACGGTAACAGTACCGGGGGCGTCATTCGTACTAAATTTAAGCGTCCACGCCCAGCGACAGGACATTTGTCGAATAGACACATGTGCACAGAACATGACTACGATGGCGCGTCTAAGACCTGAAATAGTACGAAAAAGCCCCACCTTCTGTCCGCCTAAGTAATTGACAATTTTTAATTGAGATTCAAGTAACTGACCCATCTTTGTAACGTAGCACATAAAGGCCAAAACATGAGAATTTAACATGCACGGACAAACGGCTAATTACTATATTACTAATAATTAATGCTCATCAATTCAATCAGGACTTTACGTGTACTACCGTTGCAGAATGCGTCTTCGTGATTACTTAGGGTCAATTTTCCAATCAAAAGAAAATGCGTTTTTTCCGAATTACATGATAATGATCATGCACACGTTCACGAAGACATGCTTGTCAAAATAATGTTTTGATAAACTTTTATACTTATCTCATCCCAATTTCAACTTCCAACACAGCGCAATTTCCGAACCAATGGAGCGTTCGCAGCATAAGTAAGAACGAGAGCATTTGAGCTCGCTACCGCAAAATCCATTTGAAAAAATGGCTATGTCACGATTACGAATCATTCATAACATAGCCAGCGAATTGTTCGAATATCATTAACTTAACTGCTAACCGTTGGTCGGTTGCGACCGACGACTGACTGAGTTACTGATGATGAGCGATCCTCCCAGTAAACGTAGGGGTTTGCTGCTATACGTCAAGGAGCTCTGGGCTCCAGTATTGTCTATTGTCTATACGTACTCAATGAACGGAAAAAAGCATTCCCCTTCTGCTGATGGCGGTGTATTTAAATTTACACTTGTGCCTGCGGTAGAAAATTAAAAGCTATTCGAAATTGGGATTGGGATAGTATAGCAGTACGGAAACCTCGTGTTGTTACATTTCCACCGCATGTGAACCGTATTTTAAATATGGGTCCGAACGTTTGTGCATGAATGACATTGCATTTAAAACTAAATATGGGGATCTAGTGAGCTGGGGAGCTAGTCAGCATTCGGAATGTGTTTTTACAGTTCGTTTTATTTTCGGAAGTTATGACTATGCTCTAGATGAATAATTATTGTCACTATGAACGAAAACGGTGAGTGCGGAGCGTTTTCGGGTCCTTCATCTCAGAGTACTGACAAAGTTGTACGAAGCGTAAGTGAAACCTTTCGGAATTATAAAATTTTCAAAATGGACAAAAATCAAATATGACAGTCTCACTGTTGAAAATGTATTACAGATCCCCACATACGTTTCCAAGTTGGGACAGGGAAAGCTTTACTTGATACAGCATCCATTAAAACCAGCAGTTGGGAGCTCGAAAGAGCTCCTGAAGTTTTCTGAAGTAAGAAAGCGTTTGTTATTACAACATTTTATTAACTTGGGATGGTCTTGGGGAGAAAGTCGGATGTAATGGGTTCGATGTCACAAATTTGCAGGTGAAGTACAAACCTAATTTTGAGAAATTCCATTTCTCCGTCCCAATAGATCCAAGCTCTGCATTTTACGACAAGGACAAGGGAGAAACTTTAGGGGCAAAAGTGGCCAGCCTGGCCGGGGTCGATGCCGATGATATACTGTAAAGAGTTTGTTTAATAAGCTGTAGTTGTTCCTCTGCAAGGTTATTTCAATTCCTATTTCTGCTAATTAAGGGAGGAGCGTCCGAAATTTGACCACCTAACACTAGAAGGAACCTCTGTGAGAAACCCGGTGGACACTTCAAAATACGTCATTGCAGTGGTGAAGAAGGGCCAGATTCATCTTTGTCCTCTTGAAGCCACCGTGCAAGTCAAACCCACGTTCGAGTATCTCAATAAATCGGAATCACGAAAAGGGGGTGGAGGTAACTACAAACAAAGGAATTCAATGTTGCACATTAATGCAGAAGGGGACATTAATTACCATTTGATACGTACAGATGCATCTGCGGATACGGAAACTGAAGATGAAGAAGAAGTCACTAAAGTCACGGTCAAATTCTCCAGAAATAGCCGGGAAACCTCTGCTAAAGAAGATCCCTTGCGACCTAAAACTTACGCAGGTTATGTAAGAGCAGAACAAGAGGAACCCTGGACTCCTTTGAACTACGAGGAATTTACTCCGTCAAATTTCGATTTGCTACAAGAAGGCCGTTCGGTAACTGATGTAGATTTTACGCCAGTGGATTCCAAAGTTTATATGGACTTACTATTTCCCAAATACCATGAGCCCGCCTACGAACCTTCGTCCGAGAAAAAATCTTCCGCCTCTAAAACGCCTATCAGCCAATTGAAACAGATGAGTTTGCCCGATCAAGTTAAAACACTCATGACCAATGGTAAGTGGGGTTTTCACTGTTTCATTAGTTGACAGTTACAGTCACAGAATGCGGACAGAGATCTCGACTAAGAATCATGTGATTTTTATCATCGTCCATTTTCGAAGGTGTCGTTTTGCGCTACCGTCAAATACAAGAATTTCTCCGTGTGAAATTGAAAGTTGTCGTTGATGACGCTGAATTGATTCGCACCCTACAAACTGCTGCAAATGTGATTCAGGGTAACTGGGTTGTCCGCAGTGACCTAGTTTACCCTCCTAATTACGTATCGAGTGCCCACGGGATTAGTAGAGAGTTCATGCAAGATGCCAGAGATTTTGTCGTAAGTGTCCGTTATTCCCTTCGTACAAATCTACTCCGTAAACGCAAAACCATATTCGTGATGTAATCAGATCAAGTTTCTTTGTTATCCAGCTGAGCAAGTATACTGAAAGTAGAGTGATTGAACGGAAGAAAATGTGCAACATGACGAAGCTCCCCGTCGAAGAAATTACAGAAATTCTCCAGCCCATAGCCCGTAAAGTACCCCGCGAAGGTTGGGAATTCAGGTTGCCTTACGATGAAGAATTTGAGTCCCTCTATCCGGATGTAATCAAGAGGCAGAACAGGATATGGGAGCGGAAGAGCGAACAGAAAATTCGCAATGTTTCAGGTACTTCGGAAAGAGATCGACAATTTGCGGCAGCGGCTACTCAACGAAGGAGATCCAGAACTAAGTCTTTTTCATCAGACACTGATAGTGGTGCAGAATCTGAAAGTCGTGGAAGGAGAGGCGGAAGACAGCGACGAACAAGTACACGGTCGGAGGCAAGCTTGCTTGCCTATGCTGAACCATAAAATTCCCACTGTTAATTGCAGTGCTGTACCTACGTCGTGACTACTTCACTGGTTCAACTGTGAGTAGAGCAGAGCACGACTTCTCTATTTTTTCAAATTCTCAGAACCTTTGTTATTTAAAAATCCTATCTATCTATAACACATTACGTTGCTACTGCTTTTAATGTCATGGGTCAGGATCTTGCCAGGCGTAGAATACAACTTTTTTGTATTGAGAACAATTGGCAATAAAGCAATCGTTGCGAGTGCGAGGGGTTAAGTTAATCGGAGGCAGTGGCATTACTATTCTTTGCTTCCTCTTGCATCGTACATTTTTTGAATGTGCAATATGAGAGCTTGCTTTCTGGAACAGAAAGTAGACTCGGCAAGTGGTGATTGGTGATATGTTATTGTAAAAAAGTCTATAAAATGCGATAAAAGCAGGTACTTCACTAAAAACAACATCTAATCTCTGGGAGTTGGAGTTGATGTTGGCAGATTCTAGATTCTACTGCTTGAATCCAATGATTGGATTCAAGGGTATGTACACACTGCATATAGCTTTGGTTCTGTTCATGTTTGCTGAAACCATAATAGTTATTTTTTAACATCCTCGTAGCTATAGGAAACTGGTTTCAATGCTAATATATAACTTTAAAATGATCCCCAAATCCATCATCTCCGAAATGTTTGCTACCGAATGTTCTTAAGCTATGCATCCATCCATTGCCAAAGCTACTGCGACCCTGCGACCTCCGTCTCTAATCGTGGTGTGAAACTCAAGTTTGAGTGTGAGAAATTCTCATTTGGAAACTATGGGACTTCTGCGGGATGATTCCACGGAAGTTCACACGTAGCTCAGCACGTGCTGACTGCGTTGGTAAAGCTCTCAGTTGAATTTGTTTAGTTACACACTGTATTTACTTCCCGAGACCTCTGACTCCGCTTTTGGCTGACCAGATTTGATCAACTTACTTCCAGTGGAACGGTAGTTTCTATGCACACCTGATTACGCGCTTCAACCGGGACTATAGTTGCGGCACCATGTGCCTTGCAGTTTACAGTACACGCTATTCGAAATGGTAAGATTTCGGCTCATTGGCTCTACATGTGTTCTATATGCGTGCGTATAGTTGTGCCCCGCACTTGATTTGATTAAAAGCCATATGATTTGTCGCTTGCCTGTCACTCATTTCACAATAATGTTGCTATCATTCCACTTTTTATAATGCATGCATTCGCAGAAAAGCTTGTGAACATCTGGAGGAGCAGGAAAGTTGGAACTCCCTCGTATTAGGCTCTCGGTGGTGGACTGTATTAAAGGACAACCTTGGACAGTGCGGCAGGAGTCCGCGGTTACACTTCTCCTGAGCATTTTCGTAAGTGCTTAAATGGTAAATTCCAGCGGACATTTCAAGTCTTCTATAGTTTGTCGCTGATGTGCAAAAAAATTCTCTGCTTCTCATCTTTTGGAGCCTCAAAGTTCACGCACATAAGTGAGGAGCAGTAATATTAGTTGTTCCTTGCTTTTACTGAGTGTTGATGTTTAGTCTCTGCGTGTGTACAATTCAATCGTGTCGTTTGGATTGCACCGGATTGTACTTGATTTTTGAACACACAACCTATATATAACGGAATAGGTTCCTGAAATAAATATATGAATCACTTCCTGCAGCTCTGAATTCATTTTTGTAGAGTTCACTGAAAGGCAGTGCAATAAGGCTGGAACGCGTAGTAGTAGTGCAGTAGCTGGCTGTCTGGTGTGAGAAGTGGAGTTTGGAAAAATGAATTTTTCTATCTCGTACGAATGTTAGTAGTTACGTCACCTTTGTTGTGACGGAAGCGAATGGAGGTCTGTAGTAACATAACCTGAGGCTGGATTTTAATACTATGATTAGATTTTTCCGTTTGGTCAGTTGAAAATTGGACGCAGACTAAGCTAAATCCTGTACAACATAAAACTTAAAATGGCGAAGTGAATGTTTTTTTTTTAATTTTCAGACGACCGCCTTATAAACCCGTGCGGTAGAATTACGCATTCCATATATTGAAAGCATCCGTCATTTCCACGTCAGTGACAACTTTATTTCAGAAGAGAATAATGCCGGACGGAGATGACATAAGCTCCAAGAGGGTGTCCCGATGGTACTTCGGTGGAATCGCCTCGTCCGGTGCGGCGTGCGTAACTCACCCACTTGATCTCCTCAAGGTATATCTTGTACTAATACGGAAGTTGTTATTCTCAAATTTGATTTGATTTTGAATTTGGATTATTTCAAATTGAAATTCCTTTTCAGGTTCATCTGCAAACTCAGCAGGAAGGGAAATTAGGGATTTTGCCACAGACCATGCAGATAATCAGAAAGCAAGGTGTTCTCGCCCTGTACAATGGACTTTCCGCTTCGATATTACGCCAACTGACATACTCAACAACTCGATTTGGAATTTATGAGGTTTGTGTAGTTGACAACGATATACGTGTTAGCTCTTGTTCAGTTACAGCTAAGTTCGATTGATTGTTTACGTGGATTTGGGGTAGGTAGGACGACAGCGATTAGGTAATGACTCATCGTTTGCCGCTAAAGCAGGTCTAGCAGGATTTGCGGGTTTTTGTGGAGGCTTCGTTGGAACCCCGGGCGATATGATTAATGTGCGGATGCAAAATGACATCAAACTCCCTCCAGAGAATCGGCGGAAGTGAGTGATTTTGTAATTTTTGCCAATGAGGAAGAAATATTGAGCGGGACGGGCAATAAATGTTATCCTTCTCATGCAGCTACAAACACGCATTGGATGGGGTTCTGAGGGTCTACCGTGAAGACGGGATTCGTAGACTCTTTGCTGGTGCCTCAACTGCTTCGACGAGGGCTGTTTTCGTCACAATCGGTCAGATTGCTTGCTACGATCAAGCCAAATCAATACTTCTAAAGACGGGAGTATTCAAGGACAATGTCCTTACCCATTTCTTGTCCAGCCTAACTGCGGTAAGTTTGAAGTGTAGCCTTATTGGTCAAACTTAATGTAGGTTTGTTGTCATTGTCACGTATATGTGTGCATCCGTGCAGGGAGCAATCGCCACATTTATTACTCAACCGCTCGACGTACTAAAGACGAGGCAGATGAACGCAAAACCAGGAGAATTTAAGGTTTGTGATCAAAATTCCCTTTTTCATGTTTGTAACCTGATACTGAAAGGTACTAACATTCGGTTTTATATGCAATTCCAGAGTATATTGCACCTTGTCACATATACTGCCAAGCTGGGTCCGACTGGGTTTTTCAAAGGATTCGTCCCAGCGTTTATTCGTCTAGGTCCTCATACCATCCTTCTATTTCTCTTCCTTGAGCAATTGCGAAAGAACTTTGGCTATTTGCCTGACAAAGTTAAGTAGACATTGGCAGCTATACATAGAATGCATCGAGCAGATTTTTCGACGAAACGGCACAGAGCAAGTTGTTAGATCACTTCCCTCGACAGTCTATTGATGTAGCACAGGTGTGACCTGGATGTTTCTTATCATTTCCAAAACCAAATTCCTCTTCAGTGACAAGTCACATGACGTGGTGCTGAAGACCCTTTTAGGAAAAGCTTTAGGTGGTGACATGAGGAGCTATTAAAATCTTGAGATACTGCACCAGTTAATTTGGGTGTGCTATACTAATTGAGGGTAACTTTTACTATGTTTATATAGAATTTTAGTCTTCTGAGTAGACCATACTCTGGCCAATAGATATGATTAGCAGCAATTTCATAATTTTTAGATGTTTCTGGAGCGCAAACGTCGCCATCCTGTGTAGTGAGTTCTTTTAAAGTGATATTTTAGTCTTGAATTCATGCAAAACAATGGGCGTAGTCTATGAAGATAATCAAGTTAAAGAAGAATTATTAAGACAAAATACTTTCCGATGCAATAGTATGAGGTGAACACACTTCAAGCTTTGACCTGATGATAAAATACGCTGGACGTGTTTGCGGTGCAAACTTCGGTCCGCTTAAGTGGGGTTGGTTGGACAATGCAATTATTACTGAACGCTTACGTACGGATCCGTAGATTGTTTCTCAGAATACAACTAGATAAAGTCTGATATATAGAGTGAGATGCAATGGTACAGATGATTCCTTGCAATTAAATCCAAGGTGGAGAGTTAACAACGTTACCAGTCCAAAAAGGGATTACTTTAGTAATCGTTCGTGTTCAAAAGTGACATACTAGTACATGGTGGTTCTCGCCGTAGCCAGTATACATTAATGCAGAATCAAAACATAGAATCAAAATCAATCAAAAGATGTGAAAGTCGTCTTTCATATAGTCACTTCACGCCGATTATAGGTGCTATAATGTAAACAGATTCTGTTTTCTTCGAAGTCATTCGCCTTCTTTGGGGAGAATCCCACATGTCTCCGTGGTACAGAGTGGATATGCAGATTTGAGAGGTGATCTCGGCGCATTACTAGTTCTTCTAAACTCCTAGGAGCAAAAGTTGGTTTGCAGGTTGGTTGCGGAGTTACAACCCTTCATAGTTGTAATCACTCGGGACCAAAGGGGAAGAAGTACATCTTCATTAAAAAATCCCAAGTTTAATACCGTAATTGTCCAGTTGTTTTCAAAAATCACTCGAAAGCCAAAACTGGAAAATCCTTATGGGATTGAACATATGGTTACTCGGTGAAGACGTACTCCTCCGTTCGGTGTCAAAGTGGTGAAAACTTCGAGAGCTTGTACCTCAGCCAAGCCGGAAATTTCCGCACCAAGGAGTTTAGCATTGGTAATGCTCCTGGACGACCTCTTAAATCCGCAATGTCCGTCCAGTCTGTGCGAGGGGGACATGAGGGATCCTCCCCTTGTAAGTCGCAGAGTTACTTCGTTCAGAACTTTAATCAGCAATTGTGCAAGGTGTTAGATTTCCTTGCACGGTCGTCTTGGTGCCATTTGATTGTTAGTGGCTGTTGTATGGGTAAGTGGAACGTAGTGAACCCGAAAGTTCTATTTCGATTGAGTCATATAGGCAAAATAGTGTCCGATGTTACTAAAGAGTACTTGTATCAATTAAATTTGCAATAAAAATTATATTGACTAAGAAACCAAAACTTTGGATTGTTTTTTAACGTTGGAAAGAAGAACCGTGGCTGCTGAACTGTCTGAAGCAGCAGCATGCCAACCTTAATGGTCTCCTCCGGAAGTCAATGACAACTTCAATCCCTGAATTCATATTCGAATTAACGACTCACAGTCATGAGCTATAGGTTTACGATCGTCAAGAATATATTAATAATCTACGACTGCGACATCAACCCAGAAAAAATGACCCGCGACATCAGATACGATTAAGCTATTATGAGATTCCATTATAGAATAGAAAATGCTTAAGATGACAAAATTCCTACTTTTACCCCGCTAGATTGAATATGGTTTCATTGAAGTCAAACGTTCTATCCTTACCGACCACGTTAACATCTCGCATGACTCTCCCAATGCAGTTAAGATTTCACAAGCATCATTCGCACGTGCCTACTGAATGTCGTGCCGTCCTCATCAACGGCGCGTGAGAGAATTAAACGCACTGTAGTAATTGCATTCTTCAGGAAACTGAGGCCAGTTTTATTCAAACATGGGCAACGTAAAACTTAGATTTCAGAATAATAAAACGTTTATCCAAATTTCCATAACCAGCTCTTAGTTTCGTTCCTTTACCTGCAGACCTAGAATAACAAAAAAATAAAGTAATTAAGTATTATTACAATACCACTTTCAAAGCTTCAGTACGATTAGCAAACAGCTTCCACACAAAAATTATAATTTGATACTAAATGTAATAGTTACAGTTACGGAAGCCGAAATGTAAGTAAATTGCTATTTACCTGGCGGCAAGGACTGCTTCAATTTCTCAGCCTTCTCCTTGTCCGTGATGACGAGGGTGTAAAGGAATCGGCTACAACGAACCTTGAACTTAACATTTTCGGGATTCTTCTTTATTTTCACGCTCTTTGCATCCTTCCTCCTCGCCTTCAGAAGGAAGTCCTTAATTTCTTTGATTTCTCGGGGCTACGTAAATTAAGGAAAAATAATACAGTATAGCTAATTTGAAACTAAGGGCAGTTATTATGGTGTTTAGCATGGCAAATTTCCGACTTACCATAGTGAAAATGGGATTATTGGCTAAACTTTTCCAACAATTTCACCGCACGACTTGGATTTCCAGTCCTGAGTGCCGAACAGACTTGGCCACGCTTTACACACACTGGGCTGGAAGTTGGATTCCAAATGATCCGCTACTTCCCAGCGGCGCTTCGCAAGCTCTCAGGGTGAGAAAGCCGGCCTCTCACTGTAGGCAGGCCTGCCCTGTGCAGCCTACAGCTCAAAAAGTGGAGCCTTCCCTCATCTTCCCAGGCATGCTATCTCACGAGCAATGGACGCATCATGACGATGAATGATTTGGTTCAAATTTTTGGAGGGAATTTGAGCGTAAACTACATGTGCAAAAATTTTGTATTTAATGAAGTTAACCTGTTGACAAGCTGACCGCTCATCATGTGCATAATTTCGCCTTAATGTGCCAGTGGAAATACTGGAAGGAAAGCGCCTGGATTGGGACCTTTCGGTAAGTTGTTACTCTGGTGACCTCAAGCGATTTAGGGACATGGAACGGGATGTCATTCATTTCATTTCATTCACTGTAATAGAGCCCGCTTCGTATGTTCTTATCGCGTAGTTATGAAATGTTTCTATTGCTGTAGCAACGATTTCCGAACTGATAACCATTGCTTTGTATGAGAACGGTACGTAAGTGCCATACCTTAATGCACCTTAGATGCAACAATTTTTCTCGGAAACAACGCCGCACGTGTGGCCACTTAAAGTACCTACTATGGCGGAAATAGACACCTTGGCATTTAAAGAGGATGGAATTTCGGTTAAATAGCATATATTTGCATGTCGATCTTCGATCACCGAAATCTCGAGGGTTTCTCTTACAAGACTTTGAACATCTCTTCGAGAGCATATTGTTTTATTTTTATTCCTCACGCACTTTTCATCCACAATTGATGGCAGAAATATATGCACCTCCTCCTGACACTGATTCAGGTTCTTATTACCTTGTGTTCATTGTTTTTTAATTGGTTTGTCTTGAGCCAAGGTCGAGGGTGTACAAAGTTTGCGCGCGCTGTTGTCAGCGTATTTGCAAACGTGTTTACAGGTTATCATATCACAGCACCTTTGACTGGTTCTAGTTTGCATGGCCGATGTCACCTATATAACAACTTTGACTTTTGGTAGCAAGCTCCAACTTGGCGGGAAGCATTTGATGCTATCTCTGCATTATATTGCAGGGTTGATGAAACCGCTAATTTTGTTGGCAAGGCATGGCACATGAGGGCATAATCACACTCCATAATAAAACTTAAAAATTATAGTAATGTAGTGGTCCCAAGTGCCTGTGTCACTGCATGATCCTTCGGTTCTTCCCAGTTGTCACCTCCGCCCAACTTATCATTCAGGTGTGAGCCCTAAGCCAGCTGTTGTCTGTGAATTGTGGATGTCTACAGGAAGGATGATGCTGTGTCCTCGTGTCGTGAATTTTAGCTTGTCTCTGTAAACGTCTTCCCTTCCCGCTCCCATCCGCACATCAAGCAAAAACATATCATTTGCTACCTTTTGGATTTGCAAAGGTGTGCATTAGCTGGATTGGAATGCGGAAAATCTTTTTGAGTACGACTTTACCGCTGGCAGTTCTTCCAGTGAGGCGAAAGCCACAGCTGAATTATGGTTTATGGTTCTATTCTATATGGGAAAAATTGCAAACTACTCCGATAATAATTTGTACAACGAGATTTTTTTATTAAAAACAGCTTTAAATTAATAAACTCACACAATAACGAAGGGATACTATATCCAGGGGAAATATTTTGTCCGATTTTAAGCTTCCATTTTCACATGTACCAGAGCAGCAAAATGAAAATGAAAGATGTGAGATTGCGTTAACACGTAAAAGCCTCAGATGTGAGCAACTCATGTGTAAAGTTACCGCAGAAGTTCCCTCTTATCTCACATTCTGTAATTTCACATTTATAAGCACGAGTTCACTGGCTCAGTTCCCACCCGCTGCAGCTGAGTAAGCGCGCGCGGGAAGTGGGTCCGGACCCTATATGCAGTTTCACCATCTCCTATTGATCTAATCCTCCACGTGTTGTCGTGGATGAACGTCCCTGTGTGGACGTCGGAGATCAATCTATGGCTAAATCTGTCGCGCCCCCACAGTAATATTCGCAAGAATTATACTCAAGCTCTAATTTAAAATAAAAAAACATTACAACGGTGTGTTCACAGTTTCACGGAAGGGTTGATAAATACTACCATATATGGTCATGTGTAATGTGTGCGCGTAAGTAGTTTCACTCTTTGAGTATACATGCGGATGGATGTAGACTGTTGCTGTAAAGACGTTTTTCTCCCTCCACACACTCATAACGGAAGCCCTGCCTCACTCATGACGAGGCTGATGATGACTTAATTGAGGAGGACGCTGAAGGTAATCACATTATAAACTTCAACAAACTTATAATAATTATATATTAATCATTAAAATTATGATTATAAAAACACTCTTCCTCTCTCCCACAGCTCATTTACATTAGAAACCAATAACTTGTCTGACCCAATCATTGTACTGAGATACTCTAACGTAAACTCCTGGAACATCTTGCTGACCGCAGCCGACGCCCCAGCTGACGATACCAGCCAGTTGCCAAGTACCCTTGACATCACAGACGAGGGGACCTCCACCGTCACCCTTGCAAGCATCCTTCCCTTCCTCCCCGCCGGCACAGACGAACCCTGGGTGAAGTGTGAAGTCCGGACCCAGTCGTGTCCGCTTCAGTTTCTGTTCACAGTCAAAGTTCTTCAGAATCGTCACGTCCACCTCCTTGAGTACGTTCTGGTACTTCCCGATCTCGCCGAAGGCATCCTTTCCCCAGCCCGTGACGAAGCATCGCTGGCCAGCAAAGTCATAGTTTCTGGGCGGGAGACAGACCGGACTGATGTGGGGACTGAGAAGAGAATAATCCCATTGTTAGCAGTGCTCCACATGTGGACGCAGATCTATTTGTAAGAGTGTGAGAAGACAACTCTGACTGAGCTTACTTTTGACGGAAGTCCACGTATCCTTCCAGCTTGACGATGGCCAAGTCATTGAAGAGGTTGCCGGCGTAGAACTCTGGGTGGATGGCAATGGCGGACACATCTCGCTCCACATGCGGGTAGAACTCCGTCTCGTGGTTCACATCCCACTCTCCCAGTCGAACCCTCAAGTCATTCGGCTTGTGTCCCTTGATGCAGTGGGCGGCGGTGAGAACGTGGCGTGAGTCGATGAGAGAGCCTCCGCAGACATAGACATTGTCGTAGCCGTCCTTCTTCAGAATAGCCACTTGCCAGGGATACTCACCTACAAATAGTCACAAAAGTTGACGTCACACCCACCCTGCTCGTCTTGTCCCGATTGGAAAGGAACCAAGCGGATTTTCCACCCTGGTATTATTACGCCAACTTACCGTAGTCAGTGTCCCCATCGATATATCCGGGATTGGTGACTCTGCCGGTGATCCCACGGGCATTCCGAACTCCGCACTGACCCGATCCGGGAGCAAAGGCGTTGTTGATGTTGTTACTGCTAAAGCTCGGATTGTTAAACTGATTGCTCCCCGCGTACTGATTGTTGTTTCCTCCGCTGATGATCGGAGTATACTGACCGCTGCCGGAGGACTGGAACTGGCCGTTGTTGCTATTGGAGTACTGGCCATTGTTATTGTTGGAGTACTGACCATTAGAGAACTGGCCGTTATTGGGTGGGATGTAGTTGTTGAAGTTGTTGTTGTTGTTGTTGTTGTTACTGTTCGTATTGTAGTTGTTGTTGGATGGGCGGATAGGATTTCGGCAGCAGACGTAACCTCCTCCACACTGTCCTCCAAGATTGAGTTGGCGCTGGAATTGTATGAAAGGTTCATTCAATCATGGTGAAGTTAGAAAGTGGGGAACATTACAATGCTGGGACGCTTCAACTCAAGTTAATTCCCAAGATCAGAGTTACTACTTCCCCGAAGATGTCCACCGTCAAGGTTCTTCCCGGAAGGAAAATTAGTATTTTAATGCTATAAATGTGCCCAAGAGTGTCACGGAATGCGAGTCAATGTCTCACAGCCTTGGATAACCATCACAGGGTTTGCTCCTTGTTCCAAAGGAACTGCCTGTGAGTCAATTTTTGTTGAGTCCATCTGAAGTTGTGAGCATAAGGAGTACCACGCCGTTCATAAGGTTAATTTTTACGCTATTTAACCAGTTCATATGTCATGTGTTCCTATGTTCTCAACTGTTGTTAATTAAGTCCGTCTCTTTCTGTTTTCTGATCAATAGTGTCGGGACGCCAAATTGCCGCCGTTACGTCTGTTAGCTGTTGTAATTGAAGGGAAGAAGCGAGTCAGTGTTCCAAGATAAACTCTCTTGACCCGCCCGGGCGCGACAAGAGAACCAGTTCATTAGCACGGACTTGAATCCCTCAACGTATGTGATCGACTAACAAGGTTGTTGTACCACCATCCACCGTCGTACTGAGATTACACCAACGCAAGCCACCACTAGCAACTCACCACCCGCCCAGGATATATTATGTACAGTTCAATGGAAAATATCTATCTATCCAGCAAAAAAGGCATAGAAGAAACCTACGTTATTCTAAAAATAAACTCAAGAATATTAAATTCTATAATTATGTTTGGATAAAGAATTTCGAAAAAAAGATTGTTTTTTTAGTACTTTTGTTAAATACGAATTGAAATTGTACTGCTGCGTAGTTACAGGCAGACATGTTAACTCCGCTACTGGAGATAATTGTCATTAAGTTCAAACTATAATTTTATATTAATAATATACTGTTTAAAGGTGTGAATAGAGGCAGACGGTGTGAACAAAGTTTTCCAATAGAATAATAATATATAAGAATAATAATAATAATAATTTGTACAATGAAATGTTAATATATATCGGGGATTCAAAATCCTCTGGGGTGAGACACAAGAAAGAAGGGCGGTGTAGTGTGGACCCTTACCTGGGGACCGCTAGAGTATCTGTTATTGTGGTAACGGATACGGCCCTCAGCTTGGTCCTGGCTAGTGGTGGCAGTGCTGGTGCTGGTGCTGGTGGTGGCATGCAAGTGGTCAGCGTCGTGCGGGGATGCGAAGTACTGGTATGACTGTTGGAAACCATCCTCAGCCTCCCTCTTCACCCTCATGCTCGTCATTCTCGACTCGGCAAATTTTATCTGACTCTTTGAATTCCCGCCGGACGACTCCCCCCCACCCACTCCGGAGGATCCTCCCGAGGCGGGGCTACCCTCTTTGGGGAAAAAACTACTGGAAGCTTGGGGAGAGTTGGAGGGGGATGAGGAGGACGTGGGGGCATCCCTAGTATTGGCATAGACAGGCAGGCGTGTTTGAACATTGGCCGGTGGGTAATGGATCTGTGGGGAATTATCCTTTGCATTACTTTCAGTCTCATCATCACTGTCAAGGTCCAGTGCCCGGTACCGATCGTTAAAGTTAACTGTTGAGGTCTGGGGGTTATTATTTTCAGAACTGGCTGTTATCCAGGGGCTATTGTAAGCCTGGTTGTTGTTATTATTGTTTTTGTTGTTGTTGTTGTGGTGATGGTGGTTTTTGTTGTTGCTGCTGCTGCTGCTGCTGAAATGTGGGAGGCCGCCGGTGGAGTTGTGACCGGAGGACGAGGAGGAAGGGAACAGGGTTCTACTCTTTCCACTTCGGATGGATGACCTTAGAAATTCACTGCCGTCCCCATAGCCTCCCGGCCCTTCGGGCATAGCATCCTCCTCCCGCAGGAGTTGCTCGAGGAGCTTGGACTGTTCCGGAGACAGAGCGGTATTGGGGTCGGAGTTGAGCGCGTAGGATCCCGGAGAGTAATCCGGCTCCTGCTCCTGACTCGACGTCCCATAATAGTAGTCCGACTGGTAAGCATCACCAGCGGAGCCACCCTGTTTCGTATACCCGCCATTGCTCTTCAAGTCCAGCCCATCGTAGCCGTACCCACTCCCGTAGGGACTCTCGTGGTGAGAGTGGGAGGGGTAGGCGGCGGGGTAGGAGGAGGCCCAACCATAGTTTCCACCAGCCTGGGGGTAATAGCCTGACGCTCCCGTCGCCCCATGGTGATGGTGGTCATGGTGATGGTGATGGTGAAACTGATGGGGTTGTTGCTGGGGGTAGTAAGGCTGAGCCAAGTAATTCTGATATGCGGGCCCGTAGGCCGCACCCCCCCAGCCTAGACCCTGACCATAACCCCCGTAGCCACCATGACCATGACCATAGTGGCCGTGATGATGGAATTTGTGACCCTTGTGCCCCTTAAAGTGGTGAATGATCCCCTTGTGGATCCCCTTGAGACCCTTGAGGAAACCCCCGTTGGGCGTGACGTGGAAGTTGACGAGGGGTTTGAACACCTTTGCCTTGTCCTTGTCTTTGCCTACTTGGAAGGAGACGAGGGGATTGATGGAAACGGGACCGAGGGGGATCCCTCCCCCACCGTAGGGATTCGTGATGAAACCAGTGTCAACGGGATTGAGAGGGTAGCCGCCAGCACCGGCCTGGGGGTAGCCCCCGGGCAG
>WJFA01001813.1:0-18839 GCA_009870155.1 Pseudobourletiella spinata
CGAAGTGCGGATGAGTGCGGCCGGTACAAGAGGTTTTTCCATGCGCGAGTGCATGTTTTGGCCTCTTCTGCAATTTGGCAGCCGGTCATACAGCGTGCCCGAGAATCATCCCTCTCCAATTGAGTTACCACAAGGGTTTTACTAAAGGAGCTACAGACAATTTTTTTACAACGGTACCACTGGGGACGGCTAAAATCCTACCATTGTTGCTGTAATGGAATTGATATTTCTTTCCATACATGTGTCAGTGCGGCGTTTGAGTTGTCGGCGGAGTTGAATTGAAACTGCCATCGGCGCCCACATTGAAAACCTTTAAAAAGACTCTGGGAGTTGCCGCTCAAATTTCTGAACCAATAGATAGACGATTTGGACGAGAGTGCATGCCAGATCTAATGAAAGGATATCAGTTTAAATTTCCACCATTACTTTCATCCGCAAATATACGGACGAAAGTATGAGTAGCACTTCTGGTTGGCGCTCGTCCTAGCCTGATGAGTGCGTCATGTTCCTTTAATTATTAATATTATTATAATTGGTGATGTATACAAATGGAGAAAGTCCGTCCGGAACACCCTGTACCGTTGGAGCAAGTTCATATATGTAGCCGAAGGGTAAAAAGACAGATGCTGGTGAGGCCGGGATGAATTTTACAAAAGTTTTTGTCTGGTTTTTATTCTGACATTTCTAGCCCAAGACGTGTACACAAACTATTGTTCTGAATCACACTTTGTGTATGAATATGAATCGTTATCATGTTCGAGAATGACCCCCTTGAATAGCTTTTGACTCCCATCTCTTACCCATATATAGAGCATATGTCAATACAGAAAGCGTGTCAAGTCACTACCACCACTTCATCATACTCTTCTCTAAACATTAAAAAGAGCTCCACACACGGAATACATATGCGGGGAAAGTGTATATATATATATGTCCCATTTCAAATTAAAAATCTCCCTCATCTGTTCGTCCGCGCAGCACAGACATTCCCGCGCCTCCCCTCCAAATTGTCTCCAAAATATCCAATAATAATGTCTGCTACGGTACGATCAAGTCTACTATTTTTCATTGAATTAAAGTTTTCTCATTTCGTCAAAGAACACAACGTATGCAACACGCTAATGACGGATAATTCCATACGCTCATAATGTCTATACATCTTTAAGATAAATAATACAAATATTAATAATAATAATAATAAATAATAATAATAACAGTAGTATTAATAATAATGACTAACTGTACTAACTATAATATTATCCTTCTATCACCAGTCACGACGAGGATTAGTATGATTATTATTCTTGCTAATATTATTCTTAAACCTATATTATTACTATATGACTAATTATTATTACATGTCATACGTGGTAATCATTTTTATTACTCTTTTATTTTATTACTGATTTGATTGATCTCTGTGCTTAAAACTGCTGTAATGTAATATTACTCATGTCTCTCTCCGTTTTACACACATACCTTCTACACCTACCACGTGACCCCTTAATGTTTTTAGGCATAAACATCTACAATGTGTACGACACTGTGAGGCTATCCACTTTACGAGTGTATACACACCTATGTAGAGTGTAGTCTCTCAATACTTAACTTACCCTAATGTTATTTTTATGTACAGTCAAAAACCCAGTTCGTACTTTCTTTAATCTTCAGTTTCATATTGTTGAAACCTGGCATAGNGTCAAAAACCCAGTTCGTACTTTCTTTAATCTTCAGTTTCATATTGTTGAAACCTGGCATAGAAATTATTGCTGCTATATGTATGTATTTATGTATATATATATTTAGATATTTTTATATATGTGTGGTTGTATCTGTGGGTGGGAATGTGTGTGTGTGTTTGTGTGTAAAGAAGTGTGTGATGACCATGACGATTGGGATGATAGTTTTGATCCGTACAATAACGCACGGCTCTGTTAAATTTCGGCATCCTCATAATCAATTTTGTAGATTTCACTAGACTTATTTACACAAAAACTTTTAATTAATGTTTGTGTGTGTATGATGTGTGTGTGTGTGTGTGTGTTTGTGGAGGGGAAAAGCCGCCATTTGTCACATATGCACTATTTTGTGCCACCATCTCCAAATATATACTATTTTAGATCCCCACGACAAAGTTCAGCTCACCGACGACGATGATCTGAGAAGCAGGCAGTTTTGCCAGGTCTTTCGCTGGACAAACCATAGCGGACTGAAACTGAATGGCTTTGTACTCAGCTGTAAATACATGGGTGTTTTGTATGTGTATAATATAAAGTTCTCCACTTTTCTTAGAAATTTAAAGCTATGTGTTTGTAATATACCGTTCATTTTAGTAATGTATAAATCCTATTTATATAATATGTATTTACGACATACTTTGGAGTTCCATTTCAAGTTGGGCAGAGATTATGTGTACGGTTTTTTGGGGGGGGGGCCCGAAGATTCATACCCGATACAGTGCGACCTGTGAACATGTGTCTACTTTACATATCTTATTCCCCTACATATTGTCCCCTGTACAAGTCGGGTCCAAACGGAGAGTTTTATTATTGCAATTTCACATTATTTTTTAAGTGTATGTGTGTAATTATATATATATATTTGTTTGTATATCCTACAATACAAATCCCACCAACAACGACTTTTCAAACTTCCAGCCTGTCAATTATTCAGAAGATTCATTCAGGGAATTTGGGAGTGGGTGGGACGTACGTAACTGTAACAACATGGTGACGCCGGTTCTGGGCTTCTGGGATGACATTGTTATTATTATTATTATTTTTATTTTTATTATAATTATTATTAGGCAGCTGCCAATGACACACACTGATTATACCCACGTTTGTATTCACATTCGCGATTTCCTGTACGAGTTTGTACAGAACATACCTCTGCTACCTAGTTAGCATCGCATCTTTTGAACGGACTAGAAAAGTGACCTGTTCTGGTAGGACTATATGTTGTGGGATTTGTACGACCGTTTACTCTAAAGGCTATCGAAATGTTCTTCGTCATCTCTTTCTCCCTTTTTTCCGGATAAATCTCACTCTCAATTACAGATGGAATACATTATTATAAGATTTCCATACAACAAAAATCAGAAGAGATTGTGTGTACCTAATTAGCGGATAATATCTTGTGTGTGTGTGTGTTTTGAGGGAAATGAATTTCATTCCCCGGAGAAATCTAAGAAAAGAACGTGTCTTCCCAGCATCTATAAAAATTACAGAGTAGACGCGCAGAATATTAAATGTAAAAGTCGTGAGGGAGTCATGAGAGTAGAATAAACATCCATGTGACACATTTTCGGTACAAAAAGACTGTCAGAAGAAATTTTAAGTCAACTGGTTATTACGCGGGAATAATCAAATTTGGAAATGATTCCTTGCCATTAGGTACAAAAAAAATATCCTGTAAGCCCAGGTTGAACTGTATGTTCTGAGATTAGTGCGAGCCTTTTGGCGGCTTTGAATTGATTTCCCTCGTTTTCTTTCGAGTCCTGGCCCTAGAGCTACATATACAGGGTGTCCCAAAAGTAGGCGCCACATTTGTTTTCCCTCCAGACCCCGAACACCTCCTCCATATACAGCGCCACATGATTTTAGTAGCACTCTAAAGTTAAGACGTTCAAATTTTACACATTTTTCAATAAACTATCCAAATTTCACGCGATTGCTTTACACACGTTTTGACCGGCAACCGGTTTTGGACCAGTTCCTTCAGCTGTTATGCACTGACTTGAACCTAAAGATTTTCCCGCCAAAATTTTTAAATAAACAGCTCTACGATTTTGATGGTATAGCAGCAGCAGCAGATATATTATCCTACAGCCTCGGCTTCCTCATGCTCCTAAAATATCTACCCCGACGATACCGAGACGGTCAGTCTGGTTCTAGACGGCAAACAAGTGTGGCACGGAATTTTGGGACAACCTGTACGATTTTCTGAAAGTACATGTTTCACAGCGTTTGACCGGTCACGACTGACAAGCGTGGTTCATTTCCTTCTTTTTTGTTTTATGTTTTTTTTGTTTGTTTTTGTTGAAAGCTTTGACCAAGACATTCACCAGATTTAAAGACTAAGACACAGCGTATGCATTTTATGCGATTATATATCCTTTTTAACGACTCACAGTCTATATAATGTACTTAATAATGTAATCATTATAATAGTAATAATAATATTTTTTCTACGAGTCCCATCATCACACACACTACACATTACTACAAAATTACTTCTCCATAATAATTTTTCTTATAGATTAAAAACATTTTGGTTGCCCTGATTCATCGGCCCCAATGTATTGATATTTGCTTTTTCTGCTCGTTAACTATTCATTTCTCTCTGATTATGATTCACACGTTTCTCCCGCATTGCTTATGTAGCTAGAATAATGTCGCCATTTTTTTCATTTTGTGCACTAAAATCTATAGCCTGAATTTTGAGGTATTTTGATATTGCATTTTGCATGTGTAGCAAATCCCACGCGCCTTCATCATCCCGACTCTCATATTTGATAATGATCTCCAAACGGACGTGAAAGCTTCGCCCTGCCACACTTTTCCTTTTTTTCAGCGTTCAAAAATAGTATCTGGCACGACAGTGTTTTTTTGACAAACCTTGCCGACGGCTCTCTTGAGTTTCATAATATAACTGTTAAAAGTTAATTATTGTGCTATTGTGGATTGTAGTTTAGAATTTTCAATATTATTGGTGTAATTATTATGTGTGTATGTTCCGCGTGTATGTATGTGTGTGTGTGTGTGTATGTGTAAATATGTCTGGTCTATGTCTCTGTATGTACTCTTACGTTCACCCGTACTGGAAACTTTTGACTTGTCATCTCATTTTTTGCGCGCGCGATTTTGAGACACGTTCAATATGTCCCCTCTAGCATATATTGCAAACTTATATACATACACTTATAGACATACCAAAACTTGGAGCGAAAACTGCTGACCTGGTGGCGACGACTTTGTCATTTTTTTTACTAAATATTCCAACCACACATAAAATTTTCCAAACTCATTTATATCCGCCACCAAAATCCCTGTTTTTCCCATGGGTTATTTCCTGACAAAATGGAATCGTTTGTGCACCATCGTGCTGGATTTGTGACTACTGATACACCCAACCATTTTAGCCTCCGACCTCGTAAGACAGTTAACATGTTCCGCACTGCGGGACAGCAGTCGGTCCATTCTGGCGGGGAATACGAAATAATTTGGAGCACAACAGCGAAAAAAGACAGGCATAGTTGCCGAGCGCCAGTGACATTTCGGATCCATTTTCCCGGAGAAGATAGTGGAGATTTAAATTCTTTGATTCTTCCCGAATTTTATAGTCAGGCCTACCGTTTTCTCAACACTTTCACAGGAAATTACAGAATTTGACACGTTTGAAGAAATATGAATTTCAGTTTAAAATTGTTCCGCAGCAGTTGGATTTGAAAGCTGGTAGAGACTTTAGCAGCCGTTGCAGAATCCTGAACAGGCATCGAATCGAATCGGTCTATCATCGTGTTTGTAAGCAATGAGCAATTTCGTTTTTTTTCACAACTGGGCTCCAAATTTTTTCGTATTTCCCGCCAGAATGGACCGGCTGCTGACCCGCATAGAGCGGAATGTCAATTACGAGGTGGGAGGATCATAGACTGGCTACAGGAGTCGCACATCGAGCAAGATAAAGCACAGACCCATTCGTGTTGCGATGAAATAATGACCCATACATACAGCTAAATAGCTATAATTATCTACCGCCAAAGAAACCATGTCGGCGCAATGACGTTCGGGTTCCAACGTTTTATAATCTCTCTGTGTAAAATAGTCCCCTAAATCTACTACACATATGTCCCTATTTTAACTCGCTACCTAGTTCCTAAAATTCATAGTCGCAGTAACACTATACTGCGAATCCCTGAAAGAATCCTATATTTTTGGTAGCACGTGCTGGGATGTAACACTGCTGTATGCATAACCTCATACCGGTAACCCATACATTCAGGATAACCTCATATGTGTGTATGGACACACATTTTAACGTGTATCTAACAAATATATATATATATATATACAGATATTACATACAACTACTATATACTCACGTTTCCTAACAGAATTAAAATCTTTTTGCAGCATACATATTAGTTCACTTAACCGCAACCTGAACTTGGAGGTAGTCCTTTGTTTTTATCTTCTATATCATTCCTGAGTATTTTAATCATCTCGTTTTTGACTCCGTCGCAAATATTAAACTGCAGACGCTTCAGACACATCAGTTCAGTATGTGTGATATACATGAATGGGTGTGATTGATTCGTGATGTTTTGTGTATTACAAAATCATTTTTTCCCCCGACATCCCGATCCTTTTGCGTATAACAAATGGTAATTTCTCATTGATAACACAAGCCTCAAGTGCCCACAATAATTATGATAATAATAATAATAATAATAATAATAATAATAATAATAATAATAATAATAATAAATTACTCAATTTCAAGCTAGTTGTGTAATATAATCATATGATGGAATTTCATAAGTCATGACGGATGTCCGTACCAGTAATGCCACACAATTCATAATAATCTCACCCCACATGGAATTTCACAGAGACGAGGACACTTTTTTATACCATAAAATCAATGTGTACTTTATAAATATGCATCGGCTCATATACTTTTCATATTCTACTGTATAGCGCTATGCGTAGATAATGCATCCGTATCCCTGAATCAATTGCACAATATCTAAGGACTATTTTAAATTTAAGAATAATGATATAGTAATTAATAACCTACAATTTTATATAGTCAATCAGTGTAAATTTTTCAACAGATTTCCACGACTTTGCTGCTGTGTGTGTACATATATATATGTATACCCGGAACACCCTGTACTTCTATACTTTGTCAATGTAGACAGTATATAGTTAGTACATTTTTTTTCATCATCTTTCACAGTGGAGTGGTCAAATCAACTTGATTCTTTTTGGTTTTATCCACACACAAATTCCACGGCGGGCTTTGAGGTAGTTTAGACACGCGTGAGCTGTCATCACAATTCACCGAGCGGATTATTTTTTTCTTTTTTTGGCATCTTTTCAGTCAGCCTTCACAGACCAATTGTTTTAAACAGTTAGTATGGACATCGTCGCCGTCCCAAATTCCACTGAATCAACTCACAGTTGAAATTTGGCGTCCGGGCGAGCCCACCATTTTCCAATGTTATGAGGAAAAACCGATAGCTATAAGCAGTTTGTTACTCAATGTCACCTGTCACCTCATACACGCTCTACTGGTATACTCACTCACTGCGTAGAGCGGACACAGCCAACCAGGACGAATGTTTCAGCAGCAGCAATACACAATACTTTTGAGTAATAAAAGAAAAAGAGTGAAGTTGTTCGACCACCTCTGAAATTTTGCCTTAATATAATGTAATGTAATAATAATAATAGTCATAATAATAATGCTTACATCATCTACGTACTATGTCGAGACTATAATTATACCTGCATCTCCAAATACCTGTATTACGTTGCAAAAACAGAAACCCGCATACTCGTCAGTTTCTGTAAGGACACGCTATTGCTTTTGGTAATTTGGGAAATGGTTATGAAACATTGGTATGCTCAATGTATTAGTTATCATCATTCCTAAAATAATGCGTCTCTACGGCTCCGGAGGCGCTCAGCAAATAATTTCCCACATTTTTAATTTCCTTCCATACTATAAATTCCTACTTAGTTTCCCCCTGCACCAAACGAGGAGCGCGCGCTCGGCACATGCCGTGACAAAATCCGGATAACAGAGTCCGTACACCAAAGATCCCTCACAGGCCCACATGTTAACTTAAATCTCAGATAAACTTATACATATATGTTAACATAAATCTCACTTACATATCTGTTACAGAACCCATATGTGCCACATATTTGTTTAAGGGCACTGGTTTACAATCACTATAGAAAAAATCCCTTCCAGCACATCCGTATAAAACAGTTTCGTTAAAAGAAGGCAAAAAATGACATCAAAATATCCATAATAATAACAATAATAATAGTAATAATAATAATAATAATAATAATAATAATAATAATAAATAAGAATAATAAGAACGCAGTGTATAAACATGACGAGATTCGCCTACAGACTAGAAGTATTTTGTACACAAGAACCAAAATCAGCGACGCAACTACACGCGGCATATCTATCAGTCAGAATACATATATTTTAAGCGTCACCATTTTCCTTCAAATTTGACTAGAGGCTATAAATGTATACATGTATATATATAGTGGATCCTTGTGTATGAATCTACAATGCTGAACATTGTCCCAACCGCACACACGCACACATAAGAGACCCTTTTTGAAATGGATTTTCCATTTTGCAGATATACATTACTATTGGAATAACAACAGAGACAAACCAAAAGTAAATCAGGCATGTGGCGCACAAAAAACGAGTGCTTGGAAATTTCAAATATGGATGTTGTAATACTTTAGAAAATGTATGCATGTAAAAATTAATAAAGCAGCAATGATTTTTACCACAAATTAAAGGAAGGATCATTTTCAGTAATACTTTAACATATTGAAAAAACTATAGCCCACGAAACGTCAACAGAGTTTACAAAATATAAGGACGTATACAGATGGCAATCCGGCTCTACAGGTATATAAGAAATGGGGCGTAGTTCTCTGTCTCTGCCTACATCTAATAGAATTTAATGGAAGATTAAAGCTAATTCCCTCTTGATTGGATATATAGGTACGTGATTTCCTCAAGACCTGTATATATAGATGCACTTTGGAAACAACCCGCTATTCTCATAGCATTATGCGTAGATTAATAATAATAATAATCTGACGAAAAATTTGTTTGGAAAACAGGAGGTAGTGTCAACGGGTGTGTGTGAGTAACAGTTTTGAAGCTTTACAATTTCTACAGGGTGTCCCAAAATTATACGCCACATCCATTTTTCCTCTGGTGCCCGAAAGCCTCAACGCAGGACAATGAGAGTGCTCGCAATTGAAAGCTGAGGCTTTGAATATTGAAACATTGTCATATGTGAGGCGTTCGGGCACCAGAGGAAAAATAAAAATAAATGTGACATATAATTTAGGGATACCTTGTATATAATAATAATCATAATAATAATAGATTACAGTATTTTAGCTTTGGTAATGGAACGATTTTTCGACGACTACTATATTATAATCGTACAAACCCTGAGTTACCATGAGGTAATCATGTTGAATCGCAGGCAAAATTCCTTATTATAATTTTTTTACATTGTTGTTGTTGAATATAGAAGAGGTGAGTACACGGCGTGTACTGTAACACTCACGTGTGCTCACTGGCACAGATTTAACCAACCCTTACTTACTATTATTATTATTATTATAATAATTGGTATTATAATACAATCATCATAAGGTTGTAAACACATGATGAGCCGACATATTCACGATGACGATTACTTTCGAGATCACACAACGGTATTTTACAGCAATAATAATAATAGCAATAATGATAATGATAATCATTACAATGGTAATAATACTTGCGAGACATGACGTGGCAATTTCAATTTTCAACAATTTCATCCACAACCAACTGGAACGGTTATTAGCCTATCATTCATGACTACACGATCTGACTAAATCAAGGTGGAAAAGTATATACAGCTTGAGATCCACAGAAAATGACTTATGACGCCAACAAAACAATAAGAGTAAAAAGAAACTGAGACATGCATGCACACGGGTATTGTTGCGTCGTGTATAACATGAAGTTCATATTGTAATCAACGACTCAACTTCCCATCCTCTCACATTTTCGTCGGCTACATTCTCGTTTAAAAATCTATAGGCTAAAGACTTTGCTTTTAAGCCACCCTGGTTTGATTTTTCCGCAGTGCTGAATCACTTTCTGCTAGTAATACATGACGAGGAGATGAGGTATATATCCATCGGTTTTCATGTCTATCCGACTCAACTAATTTATAATAGCCATTTTTGAAGACTCTCACATGTCTCTCCGCCTCATGTATCTTATACCGTTTACATCCAAAGAGCTGATGATGATAAGTCAGATTTAGGCACTAACTATAATCTCTAGTATATGATTTTTCACTTTGATGATCATCATGTACGATAACAAAAAGACTCAATTCACAACTGATAATGAGCGGGCTACAGCAATCGTTTCGTGTAGCACACGATCCGTCACCTCCCTCTGAATGTACAACAATTCCGCATGCCTAACTACAGAGTTTCACTCCTCGGCCACCCAGACGGAGGGAAAGGAGGAGCTTTCCATAAAAGGTCTTCAACCCTGGACTACATTAAGGATCTTCTTCCGCAGAGTCTTCACCCAGGTCGGAGGGATGACTTTGGTTTTTGTCACCACCACCACCACCCCCACCACTGCGATGATGGCCCGCAGTCCGTTGGGCAGCATACTGTAGTGGACCGCCAAAAGCTATGGAATTTTCAGCAATGAACTGAAGGTAAGTGTCGAGAATGGCTGAGCCCGTGGTTCCAGTGTCGATCTTGGGTGTAACTGGCATGGAACCCGTCCGCCCCGATTTCGGACTTCCAGCTTTGTTGTCCGTGGCTAATATCGGTGTGACCTCCAATCCTGAACGTCTTACAGAAGTAGGTGATGCTCTAAAACGAGAGTGAAATACGAGATGAAATAATAGAGGGAGGAAATTCGGAGGAATATGAGCATACTATTGATCACAATGTCCTCACCCGGTGGCGATCTCAGGTGATGGAAACTTGATGCCTGCCTTGGCAAGGAGACGTGCTGCCAACTGGGGGTCAAAGGGTGCGGGCATTGGCAATACTGGAAGGTCCTTCGTCGAGATTCCCCGATGTTGACGACTCATGTGTGAGTGCAAGGAATTTCTGGACTTCGCCACAGTTCCGCATAGGACGCACCTGTAGCCGGGACAGATCGTGTGCTTGTCCTCGAGGTGAGTACGGAGGGTGTGCGCTGACCTGTAGATTTTCCCACACTTTGGACAAGGTCTGGGATCCGTGGCTCTGACTCGAAGCATGTCAAGGCTCCGACGGGAAACTACATACATATAATATGTGTGGGGTTCAGGAACTCGCACAAAAATATTACACTTTGATCATCTTTCCAATGGTTACCGTCATGTCCGTGTACTTAAATGTGTAATTATGTGTTAATGATGGTTCTAGGACATTAGACACAATGACAACTGAAACAGGACTATTCAAACAGGGACAATTCGAACATGGAAAATTTGTCCAGTGGAGTGCGTACTCGTATACTGGACAAGTCATACTCAGACAACTGAAACAGTCAATTCGTACAGCGGGCAATTGCAGCACTAACACAGTGATACAATGCCCATTTCATACTTCAAAATCATACAAGTATAGTAAATGTGCGTTTCCATGATGTGCATTAAAGTTGGTGGTGACTGATTATAATGAAACGTCCAAGTGCTGGCTTAAACTTCTACAATAATGTAAAATGCATGTAGGTGCAGTCAGAACGGGTGGGGAAGTTCATACCTTCAACTTATGTCCTTTACCAAAGCTAATGCAAACATACCAGAGTATTCAATGTGAGGTTTCAATTCGAATAACGGGTTTCTCGTGATTTCAGAGCACCATGTAAATTATAAACCCAAAGCCAAATTTGTTTGAAATTTTGGCTCGAAATTTCATCGAAGTTATTGGAACTTCAAAAGATGCAATGCAAATTAATCGCTAGACTACAAGTTTTGATGCGTTTCAACTTGGTACCCGAACCTCAAAAAATACAGCCCTAGCGCTTAACTTACAAGGTAACATCTCCAAAGTAACTGTCACCAAAGTACAAAAATGGGTGACTTTCCACGGTTGACAAGTCCCTTACAAAGATTGGGAATACCTAATTCGTATGTGCGGAAATTAAGATTTGCCTGAGTTTGAGTCAAAAGCTCTCGAATATTTCACTATAAAGGTACCAAAAGCGCCTCACCTTTGCTAAAAAAATCGCAACGTTAAATCCCGTAGGAAAAACTCAGTTTTTCATTTTTAGGTTACAGATTAAAATCTTTAAAAGGTTTGAAATGTCAAATGTGGCAGTCATCAATCAATCATCAAAGTGCACACTGTCCGACCACAGAACACGGGGAGTCCATTTTCACAGTTATCAAGCGTAAAAATCAAGCGAGATTAAAACCTGGGTATGCTTCCGAAATTTACCATGCGTTTTGTAAATAATGAGGTAGCCCCCCTTTGGTTCCTGTGTGATGAAAACTTTGAGAGCTTGTAACTTCGGCAAACCTGAATTGGGTAATCGTAATCTTCCCAAAGGGACCTCTCGATCCTGCATAGTCACCTATTTGTACTTTGATGACAGTTGGAGATGCTTCCTTGTTAGCCACGCGTACGCATTGCTGAAGGGACAGGGAATATGTGAAGGGAAAATTAATATGTATCAATAATAACATGCTGCATGAAATATCCGTTGAATCTAATGGCAATGTATGAATTAATTTTGTAAGAAATGACTATGTTTCAGCTGTCCGAGTAAGAGTTGCCCAGTGGAAAAATTGTCCAAGTTCGACTTGTACAGCGGACAAATTGTTCATGTTCGAATTGCCCAGTGGACAAATTCTCCATGTTTGAATTATCCCTGTTTGAATAGTCCTGTTTCAGTTGGCAATGTGTCAATTGTCCGGATACCGAAAAGGATTAAGCATACCATCCAGTGATGAGCTATTGTTCTGCATACTTGATGGTCCTGGAAGAAACCCTGGAAGACCTGGAATGCAAGAGGAATAATATAGGATTGAGATTTCAGGGATCATCTTAGCTCCGCATTGAAGCATTCCAGAACCAGAATGCTTCATTGGTCTCATGAGAGTGATTACAAATATGACGATAACATTTAAATATACCTTGGAAACCAAGTAAAGCTGCAGCAGCCGGAAATCTCATTGCTTCAGTCAAGGCGTGAGCCGATAGTTCTTCACATGATTCGATCCCATCCATCCCTTTCTCATCATATTTCATGTCAGCCTCGTCCGGTGAGCTATCCTCATCAATTAACATTGCTGCAATCATACAAAACAAATGACAGCATTCAACGGAGAACCTCCTAATTTCCACTTATATTTTGACCGATCCCCTGAACCCACGGGAAAATTCAAAACATACCCAGGGCACAATCCTTTCGGTATGTAACAACAACCCCAGAATCTATTCAGAAAAACAATGGAAAATAACTTACCACTACTCGGATTGTTATGATCTGTCTTGCTCGAACTATCGTCCCGCTCCCGTTCGAAATTCTGTCTCCCTTGCTCCAATGCTTGGATCAGAATGCTACTCGTATGATTACTCGATCTCTTGTCCGGATCACTCCCGTTATTTCCCTGTTGATTTTCCCGCCCATTTTCATTTTCCGAAATTTCCTTTTCCTCGCTCATCCCCCCACCTTCAACTATTGGCTCCGAATGTGGTGGCTCTTGTGAGTGATTATTATTGTAATGATGATGATGGTGGTGGTGGTGTTGCTGAGGTTGTTTTTGCTGTTGTTGATGATGGTGATGATTGCTCGTCTCCTGACCACTCTCGACATTCCCATTTTCATTCAAGATCCGCTTCGCCGGGGAATGATCCGTGGATGATGATGATGGATCATCGGACAAATTCTCCAGTCTCACTTCCGGAATGTGAAGTGGTGGCGGGGTGGCGGAATGCGTGGGTGATCTTGGAGGTGATATATGTGGGACATCCGTGAGTCCTTTGACCTGAAGGGTTTGTGCAGTCCTGAGAAATTCCGTGAGGTCATCCTGACATATCTGAACCTCTCCGTGGTACATGAAATTCAAAAGGGATTCCATGTCCTCGTACCGAACATCTTTCAGAATCACAATTGGGTGCTGGCACGGGTTATCCTGTCAACACAATATGAAACGAATGTTCAATCACATCAATCAATCCACAAATCAGGAGCATAAAATTGCAACAAATCAAAAACAAGATCATCAAAATGTGCATAACAAAATCAACAAAATGCGTATAACAAATTCAAAAAGAAAATCAAGAAAATATTTAACAAAATTAAAAAAAATAAAAATAACATGTATGACAACATCAAAAAGAACATAAAAAATGTCATTAAGACAACCGAAATTTGTAAGAAAATCACAAAGAAAAACAAATTTTCATCCGTCAAGCATCTTAACATCCTTCAAGATAACACCAGCAGGTTCACATAACATGTGTTTTGAGGAACTTGAAGGCGTCGGTCTCCTCACTCATCAGTCAGTACCCCCACGTCCGAAATCTCACGAAAACCTCCACTAACGCGGCGGCGGTTTCCCCCCCAAAACATACATTCCACAAGGAGGAGCACGTGTAAAAAAATACACACACACACACAACCACACAATATAAATACATATATATACACACACAACCAAACCGAAAATGTTATATACAAGATCCCTTTACCTTGAGGAGTTTTCGGAAGAAGGGACTCGCCGCCGACAGGATGACTTGGTGGGCTTTCATCGACTTCCCATCACAAGCAATCGTGACATCCACAAAATCTTCACTCTCTTTCAACGTCTTGAAGGCAGAAATGATGTTGGCATAAAAGTCGTTCCATCGTAAACTGTACCTCTGATCGTCACCCATTCCTCTGAAGATCCCGCACTTTTTCCTACCTTTTCCGTCACTTTTTTCCCTCCTTCCCTACTTCTCCTCCTTGACTTCTTCTATTCCTATCTATTTCTTATCTATACAAGTATATAACTACACTTTTTTAGCCTGTCTTCACTTTCTCCTATATATATCAATATAAATATTTCTACATATAGATATATATATATATATATATGTCTAAATGTATACGGTATTTATGTTCTTCAAACTTATCCCTTGTATTCCCCTTCAACAATATTAATAATACTTGTCCCCACTCCCCACTCTGTCTTCACCGTTCAAAACTGTTTGTTATAATAATTTTATTATTATTACTGTAATAAGTATTATTAATATTCCCACTACTCACTTCCACACTTTCAGGTCTATGAAGAATGTGTGTGTTTGTATATATACCTACATGTATATACATATACATGCATATAAAATGTATGATTATGTGTGGAGATTATTTGACCGTAGTTTCCACGAGTCGTATTATTGTAGTTGTGTGTCGTATATATCTCGTACAGTATTAAACCGCAAATGTATCTCGTGCGGTTCCTTGAAGACTTTCACCGGATTTTCTTATAAATAGTAATTAATGTTATTTATATCATAATAATAATTATTATTATTATCAATAAATTCCCTCCATCCAAGGATCTCACACTGGACCAAAGGACCACCCCTCTCTATTTCCCTCACTTAATAACTTTTGCCCAAATCCACCTTTGGAGAGTCGTTTCGGTTTTTTCGTCTTGTTGTTGTTGTTGCTCCTGCTGCTGTTGTTGTTGTTGTTATTATTATTGTTGTTTTTTTTCACTTCCCTCTCTTTCCTCTCCCTCTCTCCTCTTTCACTCCCTATGTATATTCTCAACCCCAGTCTATATACTACTGGAAAGAAGAGAAATACTCTGTATACATTGTAAATAGGATTTTGTGAACAAGAATATGATAAAATACACAAGTGTGTAAACTATGCGGGGAATGATGCCCACTTGTCACAACTGGGAATGAGCCCGTGGGAATCCCGTTGTGGAATTATCACTGTTAGTTGTCGTGGAAGTAGTCGTAGTAATAGTGTCCATGGAGCACATGGCCGTGGAAAAATTCTCATGGAGAGAGAGGGAGAGAGAGTAATGACAGTCAGACAGGATCCAGAGAATAAGAAGACGACCAAGATGAACAAGTAATGTAGGAATATCGGGATGAGATGAGAATGATGAGGATGATGATGTTGTTGATGATATAGTATATATATATATATAAATATATATATATATATATATATATATATATTGATGTGATAGGGAAGGGAGCGTAATAAATTAAAAGGTCTTTATGTTTTATGAGTGTGACGCCATGGAATGAAATTGAAGTCAAAGTAAAGCAGGGGATATCAGAAATTACTTTAGGGGTCGGCCCAGCCGGAGACACGGAGAGAAGAGTACAGTAGTAGTTGTATTAGTAGTAAAGCCCTGTAGTAGAACGAGTAGTAGTAGTCGTCGTCGTCGTCGTCGTACGTACAGACCGAGAGAACACAGACCGAGAGAGAGAGAGAGACAGAGAGAAAACAGGGAGAAGGGACTTGGTGATAAACATTACCCGTAACTGTGCATTATCCGAAATGCGTGTGTTTTTGTCCGGGAATACCCGGGTAATTTCTCGCCCGAGCCTCCCACCAGCCTCCCAGCTCATTAATCACCTACTCTTACCTCCCCCAAATAATCAATAATACTTTCAGTTCATTTATGCACCTCGCAATGAGATGTAACCCAGGGTAGTAGCAGAGTACTCTCTCTCTCTCTCTCAACGATAGTCACACGATCACCGCGTATGCCCAAATAGCATTTTGGCCCAAGTACGCATATGAACTTAGCAGCCGGGCGTCAGTCCCTTCCCTTATCACCTATCTCTCTCTCTCTCTCAACTCTCTCCGGCTCTCTGGCTCTCATTCTGCTTCCAGCTCTCCAACTCTCTCATGCTCTCTCTCTCTCTCTGTCTCTCTATATGTCTCCGTTGTGAAGCCGTTCCTTTTGCTTCCAGTCCCTTCCTTTCCTTGTCTTTGTATCGATTGAGGAATTTTCCCTATCCTCAAATATATATATTCTGTCTAACTCTCCCTTTCCTTGCCTGTCTAAAAGTGTGTGTGTCTATCTGTCTAGCGAGCCCTTCCTGATCAGAGCATTCCCACTGTTCGTAGCATCATCATCTCCTTCTCAATTGACGCATTACGTGATGAGATATCTATATACATATATATATATATATCAATTTCATGGATTTCACTGGACGTCCACGTCGTCCTCCATATCCTTCTTCATATCCTTTCCCCCCTGTTTAATTACTAAAATTATTATTCTTATTAAAATTATGATTACGGTGAGGATTTTGCATTTTTGACACTCTTGAATGCCCACTCGCATTTGGTGGGTAAAACGGATTGTGCAAAGTGAAATTAGTGGACATCCGGTTAACTTTAAAAGCGGATTTCCACCCATTTCGGTTGTGAAAAAAAACATTTTAAATTTTTCGCATTTTGGTTTTGACAAATTTTTGGGGCCCTTTGTGCATTATAGACGTTATTATTTAACGAGACTTTAGCGCACTTCTCAGTCTATTTCACCCTTCACCCTGTTTTGGGCAGTGCCTAAAACAATCATTAATGAAGAATGTATGCTTAAACTAAGAAATGCTCGACTACAAGATCATCTGCTCGACACTGAGCTGGACTTTTGGAACTGGGTTTTTGACATGGACGAAAATGAATTGGAGTGGTAACGTGGTAAGAGGCTATGCAAGCTAGGGAAATTACGTGACCAAGTCACACAATATCTTAATTTTCTGATGGCAGAAGTGCATGGAAATGTGATGAATGAAAGAAGGATGAAAACGTATGTTTATTTCACTTTGGAAGTTTAAAAAGCGCGTTTTCGGAAGCGAAAATAACACATTGTAATCCTCGCCTTAATTTTTATCATTATTACGATCTCATCAGTTTTTTGGAATGTCCCGGAAGAGCAAGGAGAGTATTGAGGGAAAGGATTTGTATGTGGGGATGTGAGAACGTGTTAAAAATTATGTATATACGTTTGATAGATTTTCTATGGTTATATATTTGAAAATTTGAAATGGCGGGAAATGAGTGGATCTTGAAGGAGGGGTTCTTGGCAGTCGGTATACGGGGTGTCCCAAAACTATATGTCAGATTTGTTTTAGCTGTACAACCCAAACGCTTCAACGTGGACCAACGACTTCAAAAGTAGGAAGCTGAGGCTTTGGGATTTTCTTAGCTACCATGGTTGCCCCGTCGCCCGGATCCGCGTCCTGGTTCTTACGATGTACGCCGCGCAAAAACATGGAGCGATTTTTGAAATGAGCGTTAACAGAGGCTTTTCGTGCCTGTAGTTCCTGAACCAGATGGCGCATAGTCATTTGAGATAGCGCATTTGGAAGATCTTTTGCTACAGATTCGACTCAAGCGCACATTTTTGGGATTTACTTGAATATTATAATCAACGCCCGGGTGGATATGCCTACGTTTTAATGCAAGCATCTGGTCTGCCAGAGTGTCCATGCAGCATCTTCGAAATGAATTATTGCAATTGCAGCACAGATGGTAGTAATTATTCAAAGTGAACGACTTTGACATTTTGAAGTGTACACTTTGAAGGCCAACATCGATGAGGTCATTCGGGGTCATCGAATGACCTTTTCACCAGAGGATTGGATTTTATGACGCAGTTGTATTGTAGCCAACCAATTTGTAGCCACTTCAGGACACTATCTCAGAAAATGATGAACACTGGTGAGATTATCTGGGGCCAGCAGTTACCTTTCCGACTTCGTATGATTTGTAACAGTGACAGAGGGGACTTTTACAGCGTAAGTATACAATAGCTCTCGTGCCGTGCTACATTTCTAAAATTATCCCCCGGAATAACCGAATGAGTTGTTTTGGGACACCCTGTATATTTTTGCATGTATATACATGTATATAAAACGGAAAGTTGAGCGGATTCAAAAGTTGAAAAATTTAAAGTGAACTGTTTCAAAATGAATGAAAGTTTGAATGATGAAAATGATTGAATTGAATGAAAGTTTATGCAGATATCATTATTACGCCGGAAATTGGAGCAAAGGATA
>WJFA01001814.1:0-18822 GCA_009870155.1 Pseudobourletiella spinata
AGAATTAATTTAAAAATGATTATTGGCGAAGTGAATTGAGTTTGACCTGACGTGGTCTGATTGTATGTTTGACTTCTGTGGATAAATTAATTTAATAATAAACCACTCGTTATTACCCAACTCCAACTGTTTTCCGTCGAGACCATTCTTGACAAAAGGTCATTACTGTTATTTCTTGGCATTTTATGTCATTTGTAGTGTGGCGTCAGGCGTGTGTTCGAAGGCTGAGTTATTTTCTTTCGGCGCCCCTACAAACCCCGAGCCGGTCCGTTCTGGATACCAGACTGAGCCTCCTATTGAGATAATAGTTCCACTGCACTGCAATAAGAGCTGTAGCTTCATTCATGAGAGCCCATACTTGTTAGCAGAATAATAGATACGCAAATGGGAGGGGCTGGCGCGAGTTTGTTAACCGTTGCGTTGGCAGGATCATGTTACTACGGAAAATGAGTTGTGTTCTCACTTAGGAAAATACAATTCTCGTAATTTGAAGGAAGTAAAATTTATAGACGACAGGAAAACCAACGTGCTCATCAGATACCAGATCAATCAAAGTGCCGCAACAGTGTTACTCAGATTTCGTGGTAGCTGGAGGAACCTGTGTTAGCTCCGCAACAATGAAAAGTACATATCAGCATGATGAAAACCGTCTTGATTTTCTTGGTGGTCATCGCCCTCTGCGCTGCATTGACATCAGCTGGTAAGGACTCGGCAGTGAAGGATTTTCGTGAACTCAAGATTGTGACTTTATTTTCCATGGATTTATTACTGTTTAGAGTGTTGGTGGACCGGGTGCCAATCTCGGCTACTTCCGCACTACTGCCCCGCTGCAACTTCACCGATAAAGTACATCCACTGTGGTGGGGAGTTCATCAATGTCCTCTGCTGTCGAAACTGAGATAGGGAAAGAGTAAAACTTACTTAATCGTCAGAATCGCTGAAAATTATAATTGACTACGGAGCTGTATAGCAATTTGGATGACTGTATAACGGACAAAATAAATTTGACATCTTTCTAGGTCTAAACTTCATTTCAGCTTCCATCGCACTGCGCTAATTTTACAATACATTATTTCGTTTTCTCATTTAATTTCGTTACCGGTCACCCCGCCAGGTGGAGTTACGATCCTTGTGCGTGCGTGTGCGTGTGATCTTCACGTGCTGCCTTATCCCTTCAATTTATTTGTTGCTGTTGTGTTTGGCTCGTCTCACTCCGCATCAACCGTTACATTACACACATCAACAGTGTTTACTGACGCGGCCCAACCACAGAGTACTTTTTGTCTGTTTTGTTTATTAGCGAAAAATTCAAAGGGTGGTTCAAAAATACCGCCTTCAGTGAGAGATGTTATGTTTAGATTTCAATTTCTTTTGACATTTGAAACAGTTAACTGACTTGTCCCTCCTCGTCGCTTGGACGTGCAGCTAATGTTAGTAAGTTATTACTCGAATTCAAAAAAAATCCATTCCCTCAATCGCCAGTCATAAATGCATTACTTTGCAAAACGACATTTGTCAGTTCTCATACATCTCATCGATAAGCATAGGATTCAATTTATCGACTGATAGTTGCTTTTCTTTTGATCTGGACTGTGTACAGTAATAACCCTTTATAACAACTCTAGGTATAGCATGGCAATCTGACAAATTTTGTCTGTCACTTCAGATTTTCTACTACCTATATTTCAGAGTTTATAGTAGTTTTACGATCGAATTCTCGATTGCACCTAGAAACCCTTATGAATAAATTTAACTGTATGATGCCTGTGTAAAATTTGTGTTTATGCCGCTATTTTATGTTGTCGTTTTGCGGCATGCAAAATGAGCCACCTCTGACTTCAGCATGTTCTTGAAGCGCGAGATTGACTTTGAGTCAGGCTTTTCGGCTCCATTCCAAGCAAAAATATCATTATCCATCTATGAAGTCGTTTATTACTCAATCGCGGAATGATGATGCGATGAACAAGTGAACTTTGACGAATCTATACTTGCATTTCTAATTTCTACTTTTCTTTTAAATATGAACTTCGTTGCACAGTGCGTAAGGGTATGAAAGTAAGACACCCAAATTTTGAAAATGTTTCAAATTCAATGTTGCACATTATGGACATTTACAATACCCGTATCAAAATCACCTCAACTCCACTTTACTCAAAATAAACGATAACCTCTCTTTCGTAGATCACGATTTAAAGTACTAACGCCTGCGATGGACAGGGGTAAAATCACTATAATCCATATACTTCGTCCAATGCAAACCCTATTTTAGTGCTTCCCTCTTTTTAAGTCCTGTGAATTGCAAAAAAACAATACGATACGAGCGTGACACGTTAACCCCCGGTTCATCCCCTCATATTTGTTCAATAGAAATGCAGAAAGAAATCAAGATTCAAAATATTAATTTTTGAACACACATGAAAGGTAAAGCTGAATTTGTTTGGGTCCACACGTCACAAGAAAGTCTCGGATAGAAAAATCCTAATGCCTATACTTTATTAACTACACCTACTCGACTACTGTGCTATCTCTTTGCTCTTACCATACGAAAAATAAAAAATGATATCGTCATAACTACTGAACAGCATAAGCCGTACAGCATCCCAATCTTAACATTGTAATTGGGGTAGTAGATAAAGCCATAAAACGAAAACATGTTTGGATCCCACTGAAGCTGCATTGGGTTGAGGCAGGCATTTTCCTTCAGGCCTCCACCCATCCCGCTCGAGCTCTTGTGAAACCACCAGTCTGACAAGTTTTTGACTTCGTAAGCTCCTTGCCCGTGTTCCCCTTCAACATCAGTAATCCACAGCTTCGTACAGAGGGCGCACCATGCCTGTTTGAAGTAGGACACTTGGACTCGGTAGGACTTGCGCCACTCAAAATATTTTTCAAACTCAAATGGATTTCTGTCCAAGTGCAATAGGTAGTCAGCAAGGGACTTCATAGTGGGGAAGTCGCTAGCGTCAATGTAGGAACCCTTCGGAGCTACGCGGGAGTAGTCACCGTAGCCATAAACGACCGGAACCATGCCCACATGGAGGGAGTCGAAAAATTTCTCCGTAATATAATCCTGGCAAAGGGAGTTCTCAAAGGCGAGGTAAAACTTGTACCTCGCCCCCAAATACTCGTGACACTCCAGCCCAGAGTCACACAGACTCTTATACGGGGTGCAGTTCAGGCTTCCGCAGTCACCGTAAATGTCTATTGGGATGTACTTGTGAAGCTCATGAACTACCTCGTTCCGTCTACTCGGAGTCTTGTAACAGTTTGAGACGGACCACGCAACCAGTCTTTTATTCCTACCAAACAAAAAAGTCAGGTTCATCATGCGATGAATTTCCAATTGCACTGCTAATTTAAATAGAATTCGAAGTTTACAATCGGTCCATTTCACAGCACTAATTACATATCAATCCTTATGCAGCTTTAAGGTGATGGTGCAGAACTACTTACTTTGTCCTATTTTGGTGAAAGGGCTGAGATTCATGATAATACTGACTACTTTTTGAACTGGACGGCACATGTTCTATGGGGAGGACACGACCGTAGGGTATATATATATCCGAATCTGGCCGGTAGGTCATTGTCATATTAAATACATTGTCAAACGGGGCCAAATTGATCCACGTGTGGACTGGAGCTTCAAACATAAGGAAGATCCACGACTGTCGACTAGAGCGGAACCTAGGCATGTCAATGTACTTGCCCGTGTATCCACTAAACCTGTGGAAAATTATCATATTTGAGATCAAAGTTGCCAGTTGTGCACTAGCTAATTTTGAAAGGAAACCTCAAGCTCGACTTATTACACTTTGCTGCCGGCTAGATCGCGCCCATGAAAGATGATGGCATCGCTAGATTTCAGCATCGACTTGTCTGTTGTGAACTTGCATTTCTGGTACGGACATTCCGCCAGGACATCCTTTGTCACACAAAAACTTTCTGGGGCGTCATCGCTGTAAAATTTGGTCCAAAACAGTACCTGTTTTTCTTCATCTCGACCCTACAATGATAAGAGTAGACTTAAGAGCACGATGTTCACATACCAATTTAAGAATTTTGAAATGATCGAAGGGAAAAAACGTACCTGGAAATCAAAGCTCCTTGGCACTTGCTCCTCTGAAAGCCCACCAAAACCGTTAGTATTCGCAGCGGACTTCCCGTAATTTTCCTGTTTAAATGAATTGAAAACGTAGATTGCTCCAACGGTGTAGATGGAAATAAGGATCCAGACCGCGAGACTTCTTCTCTTCGTCGAGGAAAACTGGAGGGACCTTCGAAGACTATTAAAGAGACCATGGCGACGAGCATTGAACGTCATTTTCTCGCTGCCTTCAAACGTGGGAGTGTCTTTTCCGGCTTCGTTCTCGAACTTTTTTTCATCACTTTTGCCCGTGAAGATACGTGCGTTTAATGTTGATTTTGGCCTGCAAAACATAAATAAAGTGCAGTATAAAAACTGTATGTCAGGAAATAAATCAAACCTCCAAATCATAGGGTATCAGTTCGCAAGTGGTAACACCTGCTGTACATGCACAACTGGTGTATTTAAGAAGATGAAATTTTTTCTTGTTTGAAAAATTTTGAAATTTAGACCTGTTCTTACAATTTTCACACCAGGGGGTCCCAGCTGCTCCTTTATTGAGCAAAGATAAGCTCATGAAATCTACCAGCTTATTTGCATCACAAAATTCACGAAAAGTACCAATAATTCATACTTCAAATTTCGCAATGAATTTTACGAGTCCTTTTATCAAACAATGACTTCCGCACAAACGTTTTCCTTAATTACAGAGTATTTTTAACTTGTATTTCAATTTCCTACTGTCATTGCCAATCCTATTTGAGACACTAACATTGTCGATAGTCGCATTATAAGTGAGCATCACTGTATGCACTGATTTTTATGCTAGTAAACGTGCCAGCCTACTGGTACCCTCGCACGTAGATATTTTCGTCGAGGAACCGATATCTACCCGTAGATCAACCCCATTAAATAACACCGCTGACATAAATGAATACCGATGACAAGCTTGAATTTCTCTGAGCTCGTTAAACTAAGGGTTGTCACTGGCATTGGAATTCAGCAGCTCCCACTAACAAGCTCAGAAACTCCAGCACGTGGAAAACGATTACTACATCCTCTCGTTTATCATCTAGCACTTCTACTAGCTGCAAATATAAATCAAGAAGTCTCGACTAGTCCTAAAAGCGGAAATCCCGATAAAATCCCTTCCCCCTTCAACGAAGAAAACGAAACGTCAATACAACCGCTGACCTTCACTTGAAGTAACGGACAGGAATAAAGAACCGCAAAACTATAGTACTGTTGGGCACATTTATACGTACTGATACCCCTCCAAAGTATTAGCATAAACGAAATCCCCATCACACCAACTTCTCCCCCTCGATTATTCCGTTCTCATTTCTCAGAAGGGCTGCTGAGGATGATATGAATATTTTACTCAGAATTGAACAAAGTATTGTGTAAGTGAAATGTACAAACTCTGACTGCACACGCAACAATAAACACACAACTTGTAAAGTTTCCCATCCTGAAAGTGTCAATGCAAACTTGAAAGTACCTTCCTCCCAGGACATGTCCACACTTTTTTTAGCTAACGCCCGCATCTCACGTTCGCTCCTTTCATCTCAAATATGCTTAGCGCTTCTCTCCCAGCTAACATGTTTACATTCACACGCCGTGTGATGAGTGAGTGAGATATACGCTGCCCCACAATAAATAAATACTTATGGGTTTAACCTTTAAGTTTCCCCACGACAGCAAACAGTCAACTTTGTAATGATGTGCACATGCAAGTTTTATGTATAAAAACCCAAAGTATTTAACATGTATTAGTGAGTTTTCACCCCAAAAATATTCGCAACCACCTCTGAAACTATGGACTTCGCCAAGAGTGCCGTCGGACACAAGTTTTTACATATTCCCAATCCCCTCATCATCCGTGAGGCATGTACTCTCAAAGTAAGCACAGAGTGAGAGTGTGACCCGCATCCAAAGTTGCAGACTTTAATACTTAAGCCTCAAACTCCAATTCCAACATGAAAATATAGGCAAATCTTTTGAGAAGAAAGACATAAAGACCTATATCCACTCCCCAAAACTCACCAGATGAATGATGACAGACTCTGTAAATGGCCGAGCCACATTTGAGTGACCTTGGCACATGCTAAATGCGTCTCCCAAAATCAGAGGATTTGATGTACTCCAGCTGCACACTGATTTGCAAAATGTTAAAAAAAACTCTGTAGTTGTAGGCGGCCCCTCTTTCAGCCGCATGGAAACAACAGGTGGACCCTCCAACGCACATCCACTGGCTCATCGCCCCCCAACATCTAAAGTTACACTAAGCTGACTCAAAGGGCGAGCTGATGAGTTCGATTGAGTACAACGGAGTCGCGCAGGTAAGAGAACCCGCGCTCATCCACTATGCATGTAAAACACACTCCATCACCACGTCAAAATTGTTGAATTGCATTATCGGAGGGATACGCGCCTAGATATTCACGGGGGCAAACCCACTTAGTTCAAGCGGACCGTCACCAACTCGTTCCTGTTCACATGGTCACACCAAGACCCATCAACCAGTAAAACATGTAACTTAATGGAGCATGTAGTACTACTGTGTCATAGTGGGCAGCCACTGCGGGCTCTCGCGTACATCATGGGGAGGGGAAGCGCACAGGAAGGGGAAACTAATTGGAAGAAGAATGTTTTCAAGTATATGCTGCATTATGCTTCGCGTAGGAATAGGACCCTTTTAAAGGAGTCGGAGCAGCACGCAATAGAAATCATCCGCACGATTCCATTCATCAATAATGTAAATAACAGTGTGCGTGCGAGTGTGTTTAAGTGGGGTGTCTATCTGCATCGCGGTAATGTTGGTGGTGGTCCTAACGTCGGAAATGCTCTACAAGTGTGCTCTATAGAACTATACACAGAAAATAAGCTAGAGGGGAGTGTACGTATACGTACGTGCCACTCACTCTTCCCCCGCTCCAATTTGTCACACTGCCGGATGCATTGATGGATTCCATAATGCAAACCGCACGGACAATTCAGTCCATCCGATTCATCCCGTGCACTGTACGTACATAATTCCTCAACCACGAGTCAGCTCCAACCATTATGGCTCACTCACTAGTCACCAGGAATGTAGCAAAGCTTAGTTAGGCGTCCTCAAATCCCTATACTCAACTCGCCAAGACAATGAACACTAACTTCAGCAGCATAACAGGCAAGAATCGTAAAACATGACATCTACATTAGACCTCAAGTCAGGCCAAAATAAATTGAAAGGTAAACAGAAACTGGGAACGAATGTTATTGGCGCCGTCGTAAAAACAGATTTGGTTTTCAATATTACACCCGGACCTGGTTCATTATTGTTATTTTTTCACAGGAACCTGATTCCACATGGCTGGGACGTTTTGCGCATGCGGTTGTCACATAAAGTTCGGAGCGGGCAATAAATTTGTGATCGCCTTCAGCTCTGTTCTCGGGAAACCGAGCAAGGATTCGTAAAACAGATTGAAAGTGTTTGCTACTCCACCACTGCCCTGATGCTGCAGCAAGCCCATTCTCAAACTTCTTGTACCCCCTGCTTGTTGACAGAGGCTAATGGCTCCGAACCATCTCTTCTTCCAGACGAACGTGCCGATTATCGCATTCTTTGCAAAGTACAGTGGGGAAATTTGATCAGCTTCAAATGCTGATATCAGGGTAATGAGAGTGCTGACGTTGCTATGGCAAATCGTAGTCTGTATTACTTCCTTTTCATGGCGGTGAATTGGGAAGGGCGGCTCAAAACACTGGCCCTCATTCACCACCCTCCTAATCTCACCATTATTATTAGCATAATAAAATTTCAAAAAACGCATGCTTACCACCACACTTAAGTCCATGGTCCTTGTTACAACAGAGACCAATCAAACTTTTATTCTGTAATTTACATAAATATTTATTGCTGTAAAATTAGAGCGGATGCGAAAACAAGTGTGCTCGGTGGGAATTCAGCGGTGGTGGCAATGAAGTTCCTCAAGAGTTCCTCCACCAGTCACTATTAAGTACCACTCATCCAAATAGGTTGCACAACAATACGAGAACACAGGTAATTCCAAGGTTATGGAAACTAGAACTATACTATTCCAAGCGGATGATTATGGCTTGGCTGGAGTGAGATTCTTTTTAAACGAGTAAACACAGGCTCAAGTGAGAGCGACTACGAGAGGAAAACGTGAATCACCACCACACCATCCGCGCCCTCCTGTCAAGTGCACTCTTGAAAAGGCTGACAAAACTCCTATGTGCTGAGATGTGTATGATGTTAGTGTTAGCACATGGTCTCCACTGACTATATTGTTTCCTTCGGGGGAATATGTGCTCCCATGTGATCTGGCCAGGAGCACATGTGCGTCCATGGAAACCACCACGAACCAAAACACAAGATGTGTAGGTGGACAGGAATAATACTGAATTGAGGATCGCAAGTAGGTCCGGCAATGGTATAGTACACCAGCTCTCATCCCCATCACTTACTTTCAGAGTACTGCAAACATTATGTGTGTAGGACTTACTGGCCATGGATAACAAAGGTACGCGCTCATCCGAGCAGAAAGTTTCATACATGTGAGCTGCACTATACACAACACCCTCGGAGACAATCACACCTGTTAGTGCGTACCGTGAGCCTCAGGCTCATCCCACGATGATGATGACTTCACGCAAAAGCGGTCGTCATACATAAGCCTTCCCCACGTAACATTATGAAGCCCCGATACCTCTTTTTACAACACAGTCATTCGTTTGCATTTAATTAGAGGACCCACACCCCACACATAGAGCTCTTCACACATTCCCCCCCCCACAGATGGTAGGCCACACTAGGAGATGAAGGCTTTTTAACATACAAATAAAACTTGCGAGTTAGGAAGAATAGGACAGTGCGGCCCGACTGGAAAGGGTTCTCCACTCATGAGTTCCCATTCCAATGCGTATGCAGTTGGATTATGCAACCGAAAGTAGTTATGGGTTCTTTTTAAGTGATGACTAATCCGAACGAACAACTCCTTCTGTTGTTTCTCCCCTCGGCACCCGTCGATGAATATTCAACATCTCATATTCCATAATGTACAGGCAGAGCAGAAGGAGCCGTTTTGTTATGATAGCTGGCAGAGGTGGAATTCCAATAATTATATTTCAAGAGGGATTTATTGACTCTCTACCTTTGTGAGCAGAATGTGTGACGCTTCCACAAAGGCTGCCGGGTCTCCGGCTTCCACTTCAGTTCCATCAGGCTTTCAGCGTTCCGTCGGGGACTGACAGGAAGAGAACCCTTTGGAGTCGACCCTTCATTAAAAATCCTGTTATGTTTCAGCATTGCTAATGTTGTTTCTGTCCGTAGTATTCATTTGGGGTATGAAACATACGTGCGTATGGGGATGGGGACTAATGGGATCAGCACATGCTACATCAGGACATGAGCCATGAGCCTTCGCTTTATTATAAAACTTTCCTCTTCCCCAATGTTGTGTCCTGGCTCTTTCCAAGGTAGTGCTCGGAGCGTACTGAAGTGGTGGAGCCATTAGGGGAGGGAGCGGAGCGGTGAGCTGGGATGGATGCTAATCAGGTGTAATTACGAGGTCGCATTCCAAGTGCTTCACTTTTAAGGCAGTCATCATAATTTTTGACAGTTTTGTCAATGCTAGCGAGCATGCTGTCCTTCCGTTTGTCTAGGTGTGTGCACATTCCATGACAGTATCATCAAGGTGGAAGCATAATTGGAGCTGAAGTGTGAGCAGAAGCAGAGCAGACGCTACATAAAATCATATGCACAAACGTACACCCGGCAAATTCACACACACCTCGGATATTCATAATCACATACCACACAAACGCATGTACACAAAATCCTACATTCACACGCACCACACTAACTAGTAACTAAACCAAATACGAGCAAAGGCATGGAAACAGGCACATGCATAAACATACAAACAGTACAAAATCATACAAACACGAACTGACTAACGTACAATACTTTACCACACACATTCACACGCATAATATCAAGCCTTAAGGGAAGGACATGAGTGTGATTTTAGTTATATTGACTTTGCCATCGCCACACGGTTCCGAGTGGTTCTACGTTTTCAGCTAGTAAATTCGAGAAACCGCACTCATTGCAGGAGGGGAATAATCGGACACATGGCTCAATCCTGCGTGTGCTGCTATTATTATGGGCGTGAAGGATAGCATGTTTACGCGGTGGGACTACTGCCCGGCGAGCTTCATCTTCCCCGTAGTCGTGTACCCCTGACATGCCTATTAGTCCACAACTGTCTGTATCTACTGGTGGAGTGACGGAGTTACTGTTGGTTGAGTCCATCCGTAAATAATTAATGCCACGGTCAAGGGAGTGGGACAGGATGGAGCTGGGCAGAATAGAAAGGAATGTTCCCCTTCAATTCCAGTCTTCCCATTAGGAGCTTCTTTTGACTACATGGAGGCATTGCGTGAGTTTTACACAAGTGGAAAATGGGCATGTAAGATTTTAAGAACATGGCGTGAGCCTTGAAGAGGCATTTACGCATCGAAGCCATCCACATGGTGACCACTTTAGCGTGTCGCGAAACACACACACACATGTGGTGGTAGTGGGCTCATTCGTCTCCTACCACGATCTTGGGTCTGTACGGGAGAACCATTACCCCAATAGCGTTCACCCAGGCTATGCTGTTGGCATCGATATTGCGGAAAGAACTACACCTGTATCGCATTTTAAAGCAGAGTGTACAAAGACTATTCTCGCGGAGATGGGAGAACTTTCAATGAATTTTGTAGCCGTAAGTAGTAGCTGCAGATTGATCGATGACGCTGACGAGATTTGTTGAATGCAAAGGAGCAATATACATCTCAATTTTATTGCACCTACAGTACACAATTAAATCTGTATGGAGATGCTGAGGTATGAAATACGGTTTTTAATAACCACACACAAAATTCAGGAACGGGAGCAAATGGGTATTTCCAGTTCAAACCCAGTGATGCGAACAGGTGCACTGGGAGGGATATCTGAGAAGTTGGTAATCCATGGGATAAAGTATTTTCACAGAGTGCGAATCTGCGTGTGCGTAGGTAGGTAGGGATTTCATAAGTCTCCATTTCCTAAAGAAGTTTCCAGTGGAGGTTGCGCGACTGATTTTAGCGTTCTAGGAGATTGAGTCGAATCTAGCCGGATATATTCCGGGTTCGCCAACAGTAAATTTGGAGGGAAGAGGAACAACTTATAATGAAGACTACTCTGGTCCATTCGGGTAGCTCCGCCAGTTTAGCATCATTTCTGAACAGTGAAACCAAGTTGAACCCTTTAGGGGGTAAGCGATTAAACGGTGAAAACGAAACTGGGGATCAAAATGACGCAGCCCAATCGCAGGGTTGCTGGTCAAAATTTAAAGAGTAAGCACCTCATTATTTTCAGATCAGCCCAAAGTCGGTACACCTGATAGTTAGCTTGCTCAGTTGTCCGATTTATGCCCGGATTTGGGGTAATCCCTCCTCACTCCGCCAAAGTACTCATGGCGGTTAATAATTTTGAACATTATGAAAAAAACATGGATATAATTGCATGATGGCTAGAGCAGTACAATATGTACAGTTTCATACTATCTTCTTGTATGGAAATTTGCAGTAGTAAAGTCGCCATCCGCACTCTTCCGATTCTCACATGGGGACCACGGTATACGAAGGAGCAGGCAATAGCGGACTTAATTGCCGGGCTCACAGTGGGCCTCACTGTGCTGCCGCAGGGGCTAGCCTATGCAACGGTTGCGGGACTTCCATCCATTGTGAGCACGCTCACAATAATAGCTGATTAGCCTAAAAGCTTATAGTTATAACCAATAATGATAATAATAATAATGATATGTATTCTTGACTTTCAGTATGGGTTGTACTCATCCTTTGTGGGATGTTTCGTGTACATTTTCCTCGGGTCCACAAAAGCCATTACCGTTGGTCCGACGGCCATCAATTGCGTCCTCACCCGCAAATACACTTATGGGAGGTCCCCTCAGTACGCTGTCTTCCTATGCTTTACTACTGGGGTCGTCACTTTCCTCATGTCAATTTTCCGCTTGGGTAGTAGCCTCCATTGCAGACTTTGAATGTGAAATGGGATTGCAAAAAATTACATATCGACAACATATTTTCAGGATTTATATCCAATTTCATATCGAGTCCAGTGAACAGTGCATTTACTTCCGGGGTATCCCTTACTATAGTCGCCACTCAGATGAAGTCACTCTTGGGGATCAAGTTTGAGGGGGAGGGTTTTGTGCCAGCAATTGAGGGACTCATTGCTAATATTCGTAATATTCAAAAGTGGGATAGCCTCATGAGTCTGATCTCCTGCTCAGTTCTGTTCCTCTTTAAAGTAAGTTTGGTTACTAGGGGGATTGAAGTGGCTGGAATTCGGGGATTAATCCTAGGTCTTGTGATGCACAGTACTTGCCAGCGATATTTGGGGGGATCAAAGGGAAGTCAGTCGTATTCGATCGGATCATATGGCTCATTTCCACTGCGCGAAGTATCATCGTGATCACGGTGAGCACGGCCGTCGTGTCCCAACTGGGTCCCGACCAGCCATTCTCGCTCGTGGGTAAGTTCAAAAGCTGTGTATTTAAAAACTATGATCGCGAATTTCTGTAATTTGTACTTAAACTGGTGCTAAAGGAAACATTGAACCGGGACTGCCTGAATTTAAACCGCCACCGTTTACTATTTTCGATCCGGCGGATAACCAGACACACTACTTCAAGGACATTATGAAAGAGCAAGCAACGGCTTTCATAGCCATCCCTCTTCTGGGAGTGATGGGTCATATTTCCATTGCCAAAGCACTGTCGGACAGCGCTCGCGTGGATGCCACGCAGGAAATCCTGACGATCGGCATCTCGAATCTCCTTGGTTGTTTCTTCAGTTCGATGCCGATTGGTGGGAGTTTGTCTAGGTCAACTGTGAACTATATGAGTGGAGTAGAGACTCCACTGGGTAAAACATTTTATCTTTTGATGTTAACTTACTTGAGTCAGAGTTGTTTAGAGCTTTTATTCATTTTCAAGGTGGGCTTTACACTGGAATCATTGTGGTTTTGGCACTGCAGTTCCTCACACCGTACTTTTACTACATTCCAAAGTCAAGTCTAGGTGCTGTCATCGTCTGTTCTGTGATTTACATGGTTGACCTGACGATTGTGCCTTCGATGTGGCGGAGCAAGCGTAAGTTAAATACTCTTTAGCTTTTGTAGATGGTGGAACTGCTTGTGCGGTGGCTTAAAGCTCATTGGTCTCGTTTTTAGGTATGGACTTGATACCGTGGGCAGCTACGTTCGTGGTGACAACAGTAGTAGGGATTGAAATCGGGATCCTTACAGGCATTTTGATTAGTGCGAGCTTCCTATTGTACTACGCGGCCCGACCTAGAGTGAAAATCCTTCGCGGGGAGGTAGCCTACGCGTACTTTTGCGGACTGAGAGTGCTCACTGCTTATGCTCACGAAAAATGGTTGACACAATCTTGATTCTCCTTTTTGTAGACATCTAGCGGGGTGGAATTTGTTCTAGTTGATCTGGATCGTTCGTTGACGTTCCCATCCGTCGACTACATTGCCCACGAAATTATGAAATCCGCCAAGACGTTCGGCAGAGATGGAGCACCTGTGGTTGTTGACTGCCAGCACATCCAGTTTGCAGACTTTACAGCTGCAGAGGTTTCTTAAGGCTTATTTTATTCATAATTTTATACGAGCGATTTTTTCTAATAATTAGCTATTACTTCATTTTCAAGGCGATGCGTGATTTGGTTTTCAACCTCAATAAGCAAGGGTACACTTTAATATTCTTCCAAATGAAGTCATCTATCGAGCGGATAGTAGGTGCTGTCATGGAGTGTAGTCAAACAACTTTTATTTTGCGTCAAACTCCGGAGGACCTGGAAGAACTGTTGGAACGAGGGAAGGACTCTTTCTTGTATTAATTGTTGCTAGTCAATTATTAGTTTTGCTGTGTACTTGCCTCAGCAACGCTAACAGAGTAATTCATCCATAAAATCTGCCCCCTTTTGAACTATACTAAATGAAACGGGGAAACTATTGTTGTAAATTGGGCAGTATTGACTTTAGTCAGTGAGCAGTGTGAGCTCGCTATTAGTGCTGACCTGAAGATCAAATGGACAATTATGTCGGCCCGTTCTTTGGTGTATTTCAACGATACTGGCAGATGTTGTTCCTAAACGCTACTATGTGAACTCTTTTGCACTCATTTAATTATCAATCATTAATTAAAACATAAAGTAAGGGTTTATTTTCGATTTCTATTTTGCAAATAATCCAGGAATCCAGGAAGAGGTTGAGACGCAGCTGACAAACGATGATTTTGAGGGTTCTACGACGCGGTCCAATGCTTGAATGCTTCTCTGCCTGCACAAACATATTTGCAACCGCCATATTTAGTCTGACTTGATTACAATTAAGTCCCTCTGTACCCGGATTTGTTCTTTTTGCTGCAATGTGCACATCGTATTGAATTATGAAAATACAAATACAACGTTAAATTAATTCACATAGTTTTAACAGCTCATAAAATTTTCAATGTCACTAGTTTGTTTCTTTCGCGTTTCATGTTTGTGGTTCATACTTTCTCACGCTGCTAAAGTGATACTTAAAGCAAATGTGTCTTGACGGCGGGAAGACGTGACACATTAAAATACCAGATGTTATTTTGTGGTTCTATAAATTAAGAAGCCCAGCACACCCTTCATGGTAGTATGAAATTCGGAACTCGGCAATAATTATTATGTCAAACTTATTGAGTCTATAGGCGACCAAAGAAAGCGACAGTAAGAAAAATCATTGCGCTGCTATAATGGATCCGATCCAACGATCTGATCATTATCATATCATCAAAATAGTTATTAGGAGACAATACTGGAATATCAAATATTTTCTTTTTTGCTCCATTAGAAGAATATTGTTTCCAGAGTTGTCCGATCTTAAACGTAACCAGTCATACTTTATCACGCTAAGCGTTTATTCTAGAAACTGCAGAGAACAAAAATTGTCGGGGAGGACGTTGCCGCTTCCGTCTTATTTACTCGTGCTTATTTTGTACTAATTTGCCTACCTCAACAGAAGGTATAACTTCGACAGTAACTTTTTAATACCTAACAGCAGAAGAACTCAGCAGAAACAACAGTGTTGTTTCTGCTGAGTTCTATGATCCAGCTTCGTTTGACCCATAAGTAATTGAATGTACATTAACATCTAAGGCTAGAACTTCCAACCTGTACTTTAGAGTTTACAGTTACTAAATTTCGAAGGTCTTGTTAGAGAAATGTGAGTCGAGCTTATTTGTCACTATTAGTTTAAAACATAAATTTTATTTTCATCAAATTTGCGTCAAATGTAATCAAATTAATCTTTTCGAACAAGATCATTGAGTACTGAAGTTAAAAATAGCTAAAATAAGTAAATCCTGCCGTTTGTCATAGCAAGACGCATGAAGGTTTCTTAATTCGCCGTCGTTGTCTATGTGCTGCTCGGACAGCCTCGTCGAAGAGATAGCTAAGGTTTGACTGTGTAGGTAATGGAATCCAGATTTTTAAAACCTTATTATTATTGCATACGTTTAATTTCAAATAATGGAGTATTTCCAACTCCTGTTACCTGTGTTAAAGCTGAGCACTCGATGTACCGAACTGCGCGGATGTCGCGAGCTAATTTGGTACCTTGCTCCGTTGTAATAGGCTGTTGCTTACTCTTTCGTAGTTTCTCAAGAGCCTCTGCACGTTCCAAAAGATTGAAAATTAGAAAAATACACTAGTAACAATTAATTGTTCTTCAAGTCCAAGAACCTGGGTCGTTGCGCAAGTCAGTTTTCGTTCCCACCAGTATTACCGGCGTACTGGGTTGGTAATGATTGAGCTCTTTGAACCACTAAGAGGGAAAATAAATTAATTTTCAATTTCATCTGCAACTAACGGATGTTTTACAAATACTCACTTTTGATGAGACATGCGCGAAGGAGTCTGGATTATTGATGGCAAAACATAGCAAAAAAACATCTGTTCGAGGGTAGCTTAGCGGCCTTAGTTTGTCATAGTCTTCTTGACCTAGAAGTCAATGTATTATTCAGCACCATATGCTGATAAATCACTCCCCACATGTTCGGACTGAAACCTTATATTCTCACCTGCCGTGTCGAACAAGCGTAAGTTATACGGCCGCTTGTCCACTGCCAATGTTGTTGCATATGTGTCAAAAACAGTTGGCACATACTGTCTTGGAAACTCATTCGTCGTGTAGGAGATGAGCATGCAGGTTTTCCCCACACTCCCGTCACCGACCACAACACATTTCACTTCTTCCAGTTCTGTTTTCATTGCGCCCGTTTGATTAATTCACTGGGCGCTAGTTAAAAAACAAGGGAATGAAATGGACAGGTATTCGCAGAATAGACTAAACGGTCCAAGAGTCGGATGGGCTTCGTTTTTACTTAATTCCGAAATTCATCTGTGTCATCCTTGTTTCTCATGATGATAAACCTAATGATTACGGCCTGATAAGATAAACATAGCCCTCTTGTCATAGGAAGTTTAAATCATTCGATGACGACAGGGGCACGAGGTTGGAGGTACTTAGCGAGAGGAATAGTGATTGAATTACATGTTTCATTTCCGATCTGATGCACTCAACCCAACGATGACGAAATATTTTGAGCGGTCAAAAGTGACAACCGTGACCTGCAGCTTGATTTATTCACCGTGCCATAATTTACAATGTATTACTTCATTCTCAGGAGTAATAAATAACCTGAACTAAATTAAGAGTAGGTACAGCAGGGACCTTGAAGAATTTCAGCTGATTGTTCAGTACACACAACTGACAGAAGCTAAAGTGCACCATCCAAATCCTATATAATTCTGGAAATCCTCCGACTTCAATAGTATTTAGAGTTTCAATTGTTGATTTAACGAACTTATAAACGATTTTGTACCACTTTAATAAGCGTAAAAATTGCACTCCGAAAGGATTGCCTGAAAGGAAGTAAATGTTAGAAGTAAACCTCATTTGATCAATAACCAGCTGATAAACGCTGGTTGAAGCTGTTTACAAGCCTGTGAGTATAGTGATCATTGTGAGAGTTCAGGAGCTTTGGTAGCTGACGATGTAGCTCATTTAAAAATAACTACGACTACCCCGCTGGTTCCTTCTGTAATCCTTCAAAGTCTTCCCACGACAGGATCCACTGGAAACGACACGCAGTCCTATTGTGAAGAAAAAGTACACTTAGTGCCCGCTCATTAACATTACGTTTCTAAGTTAAAGAAATAGGAAAATATAAACTAAAATATTCTTGGGTCGGTCCGGAAATAAGGACGCACTAACTTACGTTTCACTTTCCTTTTGGCACATTCGAAGCGACACATGCTGGGATACGTGACCCCATTACTGGCACAGATGGGAGAATCCGCCGCAAAGTGGCAGTCACATGCTCTGTTAATTCCACTCCGAATTTGTCGCTATATCAAAATTATTTGGAATATTTACTGCTCACTCTCATATATCATAAAACCAATAATTAACCAACTAGACCAATTATTTACAAAGTAATGACGAGAGATAGCCTTCGTGAGTTAACTTACATCTTGTCTACCGTCGGCCGACACAACGGAAAGTAGTATGATCACTACAAGGAGGACCAAACCAAGAAAAATACGAAGTGCCGTCCTCATAACTATAGGTGGTAATTAAACACAATCTTCTTCAATGAATTCTACTCAAAGCACTCATCAAATGCCTTACTCCTAATGCCCAGTGATGAAATGTAGACAAAGTTTTGTACCGCAGCACACCACAACCGCCTTCTTAAATAAAAGCAGTGTGAGAGGAAGATCCGGTGGCTTTTGCTAGCTTGATAACGAGCGACAAGGCTAATATGCTCTTATGGCCGTCTGCCTACGGCGATGTGACATACTATAGGAAATGAACAAGACCATTGTATTGATATGTGGTATGACCGCTAACCTCTGACTATCAAGCTACATACGCAGTGGGGAGCCAACAAAGTTTTGCAGGTTCAAATCTTCATTATTTCCTGATGGAGTGACTGGCAGAAAAGGAAGTCATCAGGGTCATATTCTGTGATAAGTCAGCTTAAGTTATTACATAGCGTCAGCATCAAATATAGCTTTCGCTGAGACGTGTCCTGACTGCTGTTCATGCAATCCTTATGTATGACAAAGTTGACAAGTTCTTGATTTCAGCGTCGTCCGAGTGTGCTCCCAGTTCCGCAGGGCAAATGTGAGTTGGAAACATGTTTTGTTAATCATTCAAGATTTTATTCTACCATTGATTACATATCAATTTCTCAAGGATGCCTGAGGTCAAGGGAAGGATTTAGCAGGGAACTAACACCTCAAAAGGGTTCTGAATCAATCCTAGAGGACTTTAGAATGATACTAGCAACTTCAAAATTTTTTGAATTTTAGTTCTCACAGTTTGGTCATCCATGAAACGACCACTAAAATTTCCATCTCAAGATGGCAAATTGACAAGTTGTACACTCAGTCAAAGATGTCTGTTGTGACTATTTCTTGGTGGAGTTGTACTTCTTGGTTTGAATGTGTTGGCAGTATAACGAATAAGAATCAGCCTGCGGGCTTGGCCGGTTGCAACATGACTTGCGCCGGTGAAAATGTTGAAAATGTAAGGCCTGCGGGTCGTATCAGTGTCAGCATGAGCTG
>WJFA01001815.1:0-18815 GCA_009870155.1 Pseudobourletiella spinata
ATGGGGACTCACTCGAAATGTAAAACTGGAAAATCCTTATGGGATTTAACATGGGATTTTTCACTTTGCACGTATCCCCCCTTGCAACTATTGACCTCAAACTTTTTGACCCTCCAGAAGGGTCAAATCTGAGTTTCCGCACCTACCGCTTTCAGGGAGGCAATCGTTATGGATGAGCTGCGCGTTGCATAGGGTGTCGGCGCTGTGCGCCGCGGACACCTGAAAACGCCCCCTTTTAAATCTAAGATCCCAGCCGGCGCCAGGGGTGGCAACGGCAATGCTAATCCCGTCTCTCACTCCTACAACAAGTAACTGGATATTGTGAAGTAGTGAAAAAGTGATGTCCATCACTGCTCAAATACTGGCGGTAAAATGCAACTACGGAAGCCGGATTTAAGAGAACCATCTCGTGGGTGTTAGTTACTACGCAACCATCATTTTTCAGTATTAAACAGCGTGGAGCAGTGGGCAGCTACAATAGTTTGCCTCTTTTTTTGTGTGCAAATTGTCATTATAAACTTTGCTACTACTGGGATTGACAATAGACAAATGTGAGAAGGCAGTAGGGTGAACCGGACCGTTTCAAAGTTCCGTGAGACTATCTATAGTGAGAGTAGTTAAATAATACTACTACAATGTGCGGAAGGGAAAGCAAAGCTAATATTTTACGTGTCAGAATCCCATATATATATATTATCATTACAACTTACGATAGAGTGAGACAAAGGTACACTCCCTATCCCACTGTATGCCACACACAGCCACCCCGCGGGCACATTAGAGCCAGAGTGTTTTGGTCAATGTGTGTACGTACAGAAACCATAGAAGTAGTAGAAGTAGCAGTAGTAGTAGTAGTAGTAGTAGTACGTGTAGCAGTGGGTAGTAGAAGTAGGAGTATAGTGTAGCAGTAGAGGTAGTGGTAGAGTGTCCGGAGGAGGTGTACACATATACATATAGGAACATATATACAGATATACGTAAGATTAAGTAAATATATAGTTTTAGTTAAAGGACACGGAACTCATCTGAATACCTAAATAGTCCTCACCGAGATCTCCACTACTCGATGATTCCGTGAAGGACGGCGTCCCCTCCGTCCAGGTCGGCGTCGCCGACGTGTTCCGACTAAAGTCATGCACCCCCGTCGGCGGGGAGCGGGGGAGCCGGTGACCCAGGCTCGAGCTCACCCCGGAGGTCGTGCTGGAGGAGGCGACGCTGAGGCTGGAGCGGTGCATCCGCGTCTCCACATACACTTCCGATATGGACACCGTCTCCGAGTCCGTCGTCGTCGTCATCCCATGCCGATGATGCTCCGTGGATGAGGTGGAGCTCGTCGCCCCGCTGCCCCCACCACCCCCGCCCGCCACCACGAATCGTCGACTTGGACTTTGAGAATTTGTGAGATTCCAACTCTGCTGTTGTTGTTGTTGTTGAGGTTGTTGTTGTTGCTGGGACGTCCCCCCAGCCCGCTGTTGATACTGTTGCTGTTGATGACTCAAGGATCTGGAGCCGACTTCCCGGCTCCTCAGAACATTCTCTTGGAAAGGGGGAGGCGGGGTACTTAAGGGTAAGGGCGTGCTCGGACTACCTTCCAAAACTCCTAAAAAAAGTTAACCATTTTTTCATATATATACTGGATTCCCCGTTACTTTATTCGTCTCCCCCGCCAAAACTCCAGCCAGCCAGAGACACCGATCACAACAACAATGACAAAACGGAAGAAACCATAAAAGATTAACATAAAAAACTGAAATGGCCTTCTCAGCTCTGTAGTGAAAGGCTCGCTGGTGGAACTCGAAATTTCCCGCGCCTTCTGACGTGAGATCATGCTCGTCATCCACCATACAATAACACAAAAAAAAACAACCACCCATGCGATCCAGTAAAATTACTACTACTACTACTACTACTACACACAGACACGCGCGAGCACACAGCCACACATCGACTACACTCTATCAAAAAGCGAGAGCCCAGGCATAATGCGATGGCGCGCGGAAAACTACGACATTAAACATGCACCGCTCCATATTCCAAGTCCAGTATGGAGAGTAAATGAGAGCAGCTTTCGGAAGATGTTTTAAGTATTTAAGGCATTAATGAAGGGAAAACGGAGATGGAAAAAAATCGGAAAAATCGTTATCGCAATGGTCAAACATAAGAGATGACATCGATGCGGGCACCCAATTCACGACGACTGTAGTTACGAGATACGGAGCGTGCATTACGACTGGGAGTCGACGCAAACCTCGACTCCACCGATCCAAGATAGTACAACGAAGAACGTTCATAATTGCTTCGAGAGCCACCTTTGCTGTCCTGAGACCCGGAGCCGTTCGTTCGCTTCGGGGTTCGCGGAGGGACAGGTGGAGGGATTTTCCCTCGGTTCATGCTCGACGGCCGGGACTCCTTGTTCAGGATGGCCGGGTAGGCCGGCGGGGCCTGAGATGTTGTTGTCGACGGTGGTGGTGGGGATGAGACCGGCGGATAAGCCTGACCCATGGAATCCCCCCCACGCTCCTCCCCATTCCACAGATGTTGTGTATGCTGTCTCGGCTGCTGTTGTTGTTGTTGTTGCTGCTGCTGCTGCTCCTGATCCTGCTGCTGTTCCTTATCCCTCACATGAACATTCACGGTTATCCCAGATGAGTTCCGCTTGCTCACTCCATTACTGTTATGACTCCCCCCACCGAATTCCGTCGGCGGGGTACTTCTCGGCGGTGAGGTAGCGAGTGAGGCCGGGATGAGTGGTGACGTGACCTGAGGAGGGCTCCCTATATACAGTGGCATATACATAGCAGATAGACAGTCAAGCCCCATGGATACGGATAGGAAGCACGTTACATATACTGACGAGACTGAAGGGAAAGAGAAAGATAGAGAGAGAGCCCCGCAATCATAATGTAACGCACATAATGCACGCACGCACAAATATAAATATATGTAAGGCTACAGCAGCCCCTCACCCTCCCCCACCGAAACCCGGAAAAGCTCCGCCCATTCATCAAATTAAATTAATAGTAATAAATATTAATTTTTAACATATACATTGTTTTTACACCGCCACCCAGTAGCACCACATTATAAAGCCGGAAGATATATGTATATGTATATATATATATTTATACATATATATTTCTCGTTCTCTTGGTTGGTTGCTGGTACAACAACAACAACAAAAACTTGGAAACTGGAGGGTTGTAGTCAGAAAAACCTGTATCCTTACCCGCAGCATACTCTCCATCCCCTTGCTCACCAGGTCGGATCCGGAGTGGAGGGCCCCGCTTCTTTGACGGTGAATGCTTTAGAGCTATATAGACATGGGAAGGAAATCCAGATAAAAAAAACCCGTACTACTACTGGAATCCCCCCAGGGGAGCAACAGATAGAGTGATAGAGAGAGAGAGAGATAGAGAGAGCATGAAGAGAAGGATATATATATATATAGATATTGTATTAATTATATATATGGAAAGACTCATCCACTACTTATATCATCATCATCATGCGGCGAATTATTGGAAACTCAAAAGCTCAAAAATTCTGTCATAATGTGTGACAATGTCATATGTATATACATGCCGTTTTTTAAAAGTGTTTGCATGTGAGCCGATGCCCTCGTACTGCTATACCCTATACTTTCTAGTAGTATAACTTCCCCCATATATTCCATCCGCAGGCCTTCACTATCATGGCTAATAAAATACCTACTAACTACATATATGGAGCACACATGAGGCCCCAATCTCTGTTTTTTATACAATACAAATAGTCGTACTATCACATGTTAGTGAGCCGGAGCTGGAAAGCAACAAACTCGTTAATGAAAAGCGACATGAGACAGGGACAAAGAGATAATATATATACAGAGGGAGAGAGAAAAAAAAATTGAACAGCATTTTTTTTCCAAATCAAATTACCCGCTCGTTCTTTCCCACGGAAGACACAAGCTTTTTAAAAAAATTAATCAACTCAACCATGACATGAAAAGGGTCAAAATCCAATGGGTTAAGTGCGGTTCAGTGTTCCAGGGGGTATGTGTGGTGGAAATCTATTCAGAGCTGCAGTTAGAGCTACGCAGTGCTGTTACTGTTAATGGAGTTAGGCTAGTATAGCGGTTTTTTCAGGCGTGCATAATGTGTGTGTGTGTGTGTGTGTACTGTAATACTGTAGTATTGTACTGGGCCTGGACCGTATTTCTCCTGTCCAGCGCCCCGTGAACATCGGAATGGTACACTAACGCTAACTGGAGTCAATTAGTTTAGGTCAGGTCAATTCTCAACTGTTTAAGCTCTTGTAACCTCTGATAGGCTCAGACGCCTAGACGGCGGCCCCTTCAAAATATAGAGAAACATTTGTACCCCTCAACCTACATATAAACATGTCCATATACAAAATGTTCTTGTTCGTCCTCCAATTTAAAAAAAATAAATTAGAGATTATGGCTCAGAGTCTGGAGATTAATTTACATATATTTAAATATAGATAGAGAAAAAAGATAGCAAAAGAGAGAGAGATAGAGAAAAAAATTCCACAAAATATATATAAATCTATATAGAAGAGGAAAAATATTTTTGCCAAAAAAGGTTCATATACATTAGTATTTACTGGTACCTAAATACGTGGAGACGAGGTTACGGAATTTACGATGGTTTCCTTTGATTTCGGGTAAATCCACTACGCAAGTAGATGCACACGATTTCAAGAGGAGAGCGAACAGCGGCAGTGTGGCAGAAGAAGAAGAAGAAGAACAAGAGGAGGAAGAAGAAGTAGACAAGAAGAAGAACAAGATAAGTACAAGAAGGAATATTGGATTTGGTTGTGATGGAATGGAGAGGGCAGTAGGAGCAATAGTTGGGAGGGAGTTGAAGAAAATACGGATTGTTTGTCAACGGATTTTTTTTCAGTTTTCAGTTCACAGAGTTCACACGCGGGCGGGAGGATGCGAGCGAGGAGCGAGAACGAGCGAGACAGTCAAGATTGATTGAGCGGCAGGAGACAAAGAGAAACAAGAGAAAATCACCACGTCATCATCAGTTTTTTCACATTCCACGGGAAATTATAAACTATATAATCAAATCGTAGAAGTAGTAGTATTGTATAGCGAGAAGAACATTTTTGAAATTTCCAAACAACTTTACAATAAAAATATCTATATTTATATATATTCATAATAGGGTGTATTATAGCCTACAGCTATCATGAATACAGTCCCTCCCTCGAAATGGACATGTTTTATATGGTGCTTCAAAAAGAACCACAGGGTACAGAGGGTCATGACCTCATCCCTACATAACTAACTACAGGATATCAAGGATATCAAAGCCCTTTCAATTATTATTATTAGCGTCTTTTAAATATGTACCCAAGTAAATATATCTCCAAAGCTTTCATATCACTTCATGCTATCATCAAGCATTTTTTTATAATAGCTCGCATTAAAATTCTCAGCCGCATCACTCATTCCTGACAGAAATATTGCTATTATCATTATTATTATTATTACAGCTGGTTGGAAAAGGAGGAATACAAAGTGTGTGGTGATGGGAGGAGTTTGGACTCAAATTTGGTTGTCCTCTTCACAAAAGAAATGGGGCGGGGGCAGGGAAGGCTACAAAAATACAACAAAAATACTACGGGAAAACCGTGAAATAAGCAAGACAATTTTTTTACAAAATCTAAACACTCTGCATATATATGCACAAAATTACTATTACTACTCTGTCACAAAGATTAGGTACAATTAGTATTTATTTTGAACCCAAGAGGAAGCAAATTTCTACTCAAATTGTTCATTCAGCATTACTGTACAAGATCAGAAAGGGAGACAAAATTATTGTGATTGTGTGTCACTCTACTAAGAGCTAGCTAAAGCATACTACTGTGGTGATATCAGTACGAAAAAATAAAAAATATTTGTTATAATCATTATTCCCTAGTCATGTATTATCCACTCGCATTTATTTATTTATTTACCCAACTCAAAAACAGATCCACGACACCTTTTGGCAGCGGAGGAGGTACGAAAGGAAGAGGAGGAGGAGGAGGACGAGAAGGCTTCGTGATGGCCCACTCCATCTCTGTCAGTCCGGAGAGCTCCTCATTGATATAATAATATTACTGATAATAGTTTGGCGGCGGAAATGATATCTACTGTGCCTTATGGACAAGGCTCATTATTATCGCGTGTCACGTTCAAGTTTATTTGAGTGCAAATATCAAAAGAGGAATCCTTTCCAAATTTATATTTAGATTTATATATGCATAGATTCACAAAAACTACAGACTACGAAAAGTGAGTGACAAAATCAAATAGAAGAAGAAAACAAAGGACGAAGAGAGGAAGACAGGCCTTGTAAAATTAAACAGAGTGAGTATATATATATATATATATAGATATATCTATGGAAAAAGAATAATAGGGAAGGGGTGGTGGGTTTGGCCATATACTCTCCCCCAATATCCGGGGATCCTTACATCTATAGTACCCACAAAGGATATGCATGTATATATATAAATAAATATACTAGGAGATTTTCCAGTGTAGATATTCCTTTTCACAGTTTTAAAAAATACCAAGAGTAGGAGGATCATCATCATCATCATCATCATGTTCAGCTTGTGATGATGAACTAGGGAAAGATTGAGTTTGATCTCAGCTTACGTGAAGGGATCTTCCTGAACACATTCCTCGTCATAAAATTCATGAATCTTTCCGCGTAGAATCCGGGACGATGAACAGAGACGGTATCCTACATGGAAAATCAATGGAGAAGATTATTATTCAAATTATGAACAACCTCATATCAATATAAAGGATGTCGAGTAACATTATCAATAGGGAAATGAGAGGTAGGGAGGGGATCCGGAAGCGGATCCTCCTCTGCAACAATTGTCGATGGACGTACCCCATCATGGATCATGGCCTTAAACGTATGTTCTAACTTTTTCTTCAGTCGGTAACTCTGGAGGATGTCGATGAGACCGAGGAAGAGGAGCAGGCGTTCGCCTTTCGCATTTCTCGCTGGAATCCCGCCCGGCCTGATGAAAAGGAGCCGAGAAAAAAAAATTGAACGTCAAAATCATGGTACGATAACAGAAGTGGCTGCTGCTGCTGCATGACTGTGTGTTGGACGGTGAACAAAGTAAAACTTACGGCACATCTTCGTCCGCATCAATGGGCTCACTTTCAGCTTGGATGCTCTCGAGGGCTGTTGAATGTGCCACAAGTTTCTGCCTATTGATCGACTTGCTTCTACTCAAGCCAGTCCCGGGTGTATACTCCCCAATTTCCTCATCCTCGTCATCACTATCGAGCAATTTTAACTTCCGATCCTTCCACACACGCACATAGTCACAAACACAAGAGAGAAAGAGAGCGAAATTAATTTCCCCTTCGTCAGAATGCATATCCATACGACAATGGAGTAACTAATAAGTAAAATATAGAGTCACTCTGTAACTTGCCCATAGTTATTACATATAGGACTTTTCCCTATTAACTATTGCATACGAAGCTTCTATATTAGCTATTGCATACAAATTTGTACATTAGCTACTACATGCAAAACTTGTGTACTTTATACAAAGGACTGACTTGAAACCCAAAACACATACACATGACCCCATTCCCTGCTCCCTGAGCGAGCAGTGGACAAAAGCCAGGGGTAGTAAATTACAAAAGAAAAAATAAAGGAGTAATAATAATAGTAACAGTAATAACTAAAGGAAAGAAAAATTGAGCAGAAACTTACGGCCTTCTCCTTGGCTGCGATGTCAAGATTATGAATACCAACTAAGAGCGAATAGTCCATAATTTTAAAACTTTCTAGAACACGACAGTCCCGCTGCAATGTTTTCACCAGAGCTTGGCAAGTATCAGCTTCTAACAAAATCCCTTCTGGATGGCGTTCCAAAAAGTCCAAGTCTTTGAAAGTGGGATATGCTTTCTCTCGTTCCGTCTTCGATGCCTTTGAAAGACCCAAAAAAGAAAGTTATTAAAAGAGCCAAAAGCCGGATGACGGCCACCGCCACGCCTGGACCAATCCTCCCCCCATTCTAATCATTCATGGCATTCGGCATTGGTGAAGTGGCGCGTGGGAGCCGCAAAGAATTGAATTTTTCGACTGTTTTCTGCAGTTCTGCCCTCACCTTTCTTTTATACGTGGATCCTTTCAAGTCGTACTTCTCATGCATTTTCACTGACGAGGGTAATAAATTATTCATCACAACCAGTCTAACATTTTTGGAATTACACTGATAGCAGAAGAGTCCGAAAAACTTGGGGAGGAGCGTGCGGGGGTTTTGGTTCAGGTTCATGTAGTAGCCTGGAAGTAACTTTTGCAAAAATTCACACTCTTTATGCTGCACAGTTTTCACAATGAACTCATCATCATCCGTTAAATAAAAAATGCTCCCGCTCGCCCCAGGGTTGGACAATTCTCGCATGGGTACGCTGCACATACTCATCTGAGAAATATACATTAGAGAAGAACATTAATTCAAAAGTCAACATCCAAAACAGCCGGGGGACAAAGTAGTATTATGTGAACAAACCACATACCAGAAAATCATCAGGTTGAATACCGAACAGGTCACGAAAATAACGAAATGCTATCGGCGCATATGTCTTAAACCGGAAATCTGAGTAGTGGTGGGCAGGGGTTTGATTCGAGCCGCCGCTCGGGAAAAACGTTTGCTCCACTGTCATGAAGTCCTGCGGAGGAAGAAATAAACCGAGATAAATGAAGATCATCAAAAACATACATACGTATATAGACACATGATAAAAGCCCAATAAAATACTATATTCTGGCAACATCTCCCATGCTCCTCATAGCAACCAAGAACGGCACGCCACAGCATGGCAACCCCATTTGAGACGAATAAATGAACTTGATATCTTGTTTTCTTGTTTACTCCCCTCTCCACACAGACTCTTTCGTTCGGTTGTGCAAGAAAAATGCACTTCTGCGTCGCGGCGGCATGGCAGGGGAACCCACAGTCACTTACCAGCCCACTCACATATAAATTATATATATTTGCATCGGCCCATGACCGACTGCAACGAGTAAAAGAACTGCACAGAAAACAACAAGTAGATACACCCTCTCACAAACAGACACACACACAACCTACAGCCAGACTTATGAGTGCAATAAAATCTGGAACGACAGGCGGCATGCACACACTAATGGAAGAGTTGCTATGGGAAAACTTTTCCCACATTTCCAATCCAATATCACCGCTGTACTCTTCTGAACCCCCGCCAGCCAGCGCATTGGGCAATCATTCACTTTTCATACACTTCCAGTGACGAGGACCGAACCAGTGGGTCATGATGAGGAGCGGGAAATGTCAAACGATTTCTATAAAGGCATCATCTAATTCACACTCACTTGCATGAGTAAATCTCTTTCAGGTTTGGACGCAAGTCCGCCGATGGCGTGCTGAACACCGAGTTGAATAGATCCCATGATTTGGCTCGTTTGAATCTTTTTGTAGGTAACATCTCCGCCCTGAGTGACTCGTCGATGTCCCACCTTCTTCTCCTTCTCTGACTTACTTCGTGCCACCGTGACGACTGCCGGACCCCCTGAGCCTGAGGGTCCCGGCAGTGGGGTTTTCGATCCCGTGCTATTCGATGCCATGCCGGCCATCTATAACATGTTGAATATTAAACACATGCTCCCAAATGTCAGCAAATAACAATTGAACCCTACAAATGATTACGCACTTCCATTCCAGCACGGGCATTTCGATTTCGCAGGTCATCATCGTCATCTCCGGATCCATCTCCTCCGTCCGTAAAGGCTTTAGCAGCACTTTGAGGATTATTCGCATTTGCCACGTCTTCGTCTGTACTGTACTGGGTAACTGCTCTTCCAGTTACACCCGCCATTCACTGAGTTCAGGGAACACAAAGAGGACATTAGAAAAATTATCATGACATGTGAACACCAGCAATGGCAATCGCACAATACTTTACTTGTCAAGTCGGTAATGACTACTTTTAAGCTCCATCAATATCCCACATAGAAACCCTTGTAATATTTTCCAACTGATAGTCCCGAATTTTTTATAGGAAATAAAAACGATTGCATAAAAAAGAATAAACAGTATTACGCATAACAACTTGAGAATAGCATGAAACTGAACTGACCGAAGATAAAGTTTCACTGCTCAAGTGAATCCAATCCGAGATTCAGTAGTGAAGGAGCCAAGCCTAATGAAGAATTGAGGAGCTTCGGATGAGAGACGACGACTCTTCAATCGCACAAGACTGTGTCTAAACACGAGATACATCGATCAACGTCCGCCGTTCCGCACAAGAAAACCTCTTCGCTACTTCGATTCCCAACTTTAGTAGTAGAAGATCCTTCAAATCCGGCCAGACTGGCGAGGTCAAGTAAGGGCCAACCAGATCCACACCGGCGGATTCAAAAACCTACAAAAGAATCAAAATACAAATTATTTACATTAGACACAAAAATACTTACAAATGCACAACTTGAAAACAAAAACAAATTTCTTATCACGCACACCTTGAGCACAAACCAGGAAAATCATTACAACACATTCAATTCCATTTGCTCCACTACTAAAGTAAAACTCAGAAGAACTGTCGTGAGTAAGACCCCACCCCCAACCACCACCCACCATCTATCTCAAGCTCAATCCAGAAAATATTGGTAAACAATTCCAGGAAATTCCTTTAAAAGCTTGATCACAAGGAAATTATAAAAAGTACACAATTTCCACCGTCCTCAATATGTCTGCATATTTTAAAAAAATACAAACTTTCGCCAATATCACAACAGCCTCTTCACTCTCATCACCTCCCCAAGGTGCTCCCACTGAAAATCCCTGAGTGATTCTACTCAGATGTTTCGAATCCCCTTTTTTTCAACAACGTCCGCATATATCCCTGACTGAAAACGGAGCAGTAGCACCACCACCACCCGTTTTTCCACTCACATGTGTCTTTTCCACTTAATTACTCGGCTGAGCCAAGGTGTGACTAATCAGAGCTGTGACGCTAGGCTGAATGGAATGTTATCGAGGGTCCCGGACAAATTCTCTGCAGAAGAGATATAAATGATTAAGATTAGGAAGAGCTGATTTAGTCAAATCATTTATGACCACCGTATACCATATTCTAGATGACAATAACAATAATGTAGAAGAGAGCCGACAGTAGTGAGACCTACGGGAACTATTGGTTATACCACTACTTGACTCACAATAATAGTAGTAGTAATAATGATAATAATAACACCCAGGAATACACTACTATAGTTTACCCATCACAATTACACATACACACACATTTCCCACATCCCACACCGATCACACAGATGTACAACGTGTATCTCCGGATTACCTCTCGTAATTGCCTTCCTGAACAGAGTAAAAAAAGAGAGACTTACCTCAATGAAAAGTCCGTTCCCCGATGAACTAGTTTGTAGTCTTGACATGCAGGGATGTTGGCAATGTGTGTGTGTGTGTGTGTGTGTCTGGCTGAGTGAGTGTATACAGTCACCGCATGTGAAAATCCCTAATTCCAACAACTTATTACGGCTCAACTCCACTCCTATACGCTATTCCCTAGCCCAGTTTTAATTTTTTTACTCCTACAAATATTGGATTGTTCTTAAAATCCGTCGTCGGTGAAACTCCTCCGGGCCGCTCCGTGATTTGCTTCTTTTTTTCGTCCACTTGTTCAACTCCCACTGAAAAGACAGGGAAGAGATATCTCTCTCGCTGTATTATTATGTTCCCTGTGTGTCTGTGCCCCACTCCCTTTTCGAGGAAATATTATATATTGCATGCATTTGATCAAGATGAGCCTTCGTATCACTTTCGATTGCCTCCGCAATCTTCCTTCGGCTGTTTCACATCTCGTGCCCCTTACTGCCATNGCCTTCGTATCACTTTCGATTGCCTCCGCAATCTTCCTTCGGCTGTTTCACATCTCGTGCCCCTTACTGCCATCTGCCTTCAAATGGCGGCAAATCCCCATTTTTTGACTTTTCCAAATATAATATACTGTCCAATAACAACAACAAAAACGAGCATACATATACACGGAAATATACATGAACTTTCTTTCCGGGCTTTCACCACAAGGAGTGGGCAAGCCTGCCATGTAACCTGCCGCCAACAGTTGTCGTTTAGTATAATCGATACGTGAAATTTACAGAATTCAGGCAGACAATAACAACAACAAAAAGGAGCATACATATACACGGAAATATACATGAACTTTCTTTCCGGGCTTTCACCACAAGGAGTGGGCAAGCCTGCCATGTAACCTGCCGCCAACAGTTGTCGTTTAGTGTAATCGATACGTGAAATTTACAGAATTCAGGCAGGTTAGTTGGCGCCATGTGCTAGGCGTACCTATGACAATATGTTCACATGCATGTACATACACGAGTGTGAAGTTGACGTACAGTGCATGTGTGCAGTGCTTATGTACATACTGCTATGCATACGTGCAGTATACACGCATGTACGGCCGAGAACATGTGCAGTGGGTGCTTGTTGGGCTGTGTAAGCGTACACGGCGTATGCATATGTACTTGGATGTATGTGAATGCGTAGCAACGGTGCGTACCCTATAATGCATATGTCCAGCCATATCTGTGCGTTAGCCAGCAGAGCAGACTGGGGCTTTCACTCATTGAAATTCCAGACTGACGGAGAGTACGGATCATTGTTTTGACTGCAGTGAAGTGCGGTTAACATTGATTATTGGGCCCTTCCTGAGAACTGCAGTCGGCTCTTAATCACAGTAGCAGCACTTATAGCTTGATCCGGAGACTCCGTACTCTCACGACAGACTGTATACATAAACAATACTTTGGGGATTTTAACACGAGTCTTCTACAGCCTTTGTTTACACGTATCGAATTTTTGTGGAATTATATACTCGTCTTTTTTCCACCTCTCTTCGGGATCTCTCCTTGTATCCGTTGCGTTCTTTGGGTTGTTGTTGCTGTTGTTGTTGTTGTTGTCGTCGTCGTGTGGGGAAGGAGCCTGGAGTGAGTGTATGAATATGTATACATTATGATGATGTGAAGAAAAAAGTTACAGTCCGCTGAGCATGGCAGTTGTTTACGCAAAGGGGAAGTGAGTGAGCCAGAGTATACATAGTAAGTACTAGTGATCGATCTTGTTTGCATATTTTTATTCCCGAGTGATGAAAAGGTGTGAAGTATTTATAGTGGAGGACTGTATGAGTCTGTGTATGCGTGTGTGTGTGTGAAGAAGAGTGAAAGCTCTCTTTGTTTTGGAGGGTGAAAAAATTTAGGCGGAAATTAGTAATGAGTTAAATTGAGTCTGGCCGGATTTATTAGAGCTGAGAAGAGATTGGCCGCTGGGGTAAGGCTGGCTGGAGAAACGAGGGGGATGTCTGTCAAGTGTAGGAGTTTGAGGTGACGCGAGTTACGAGTTGAATTGACAGGTTGACTGTACGTGAATCGTTAAGGATAACATTTATTGGTTGAAATCCAACGTGTTTAAGGTGGGATTTGGAATGGGGGAAGAGGTGGATGGAATTGTGTTCAAAATGTGGTTTAAAAATAGCTATGAGATTTATACGGGCCGAATTGAATTTAAAATGTGGTTTGAACATAGTGATGAGATTTACACGGACCGAATTGTGTTTAAAAATGGTTTGAAAATAGTGATGAGATATACGCTGAGCGAATTGTGTTTAAAACATGGTTTGAAAATAGTGACGTGGAGAATGTGTGTTTGTGCAAATTGGTGTGTGAACTGTTTTTAAATCTGGGGAATTTGAATGGTTTTGTAGGACCTACGAGGTTGGTTTTCCGTATAACCAACAAAAGTAACGAGCCAATCCGGAAGGAGTGGAAAAGGAGGATTATGACGTGAAAATGATAACATTCTGGCTGGATGACTTCAAGGACCATTGCTCATCGGTAATCGCCGCTGCTGTACAGATTGAATAGGATGAGTATGACGAGGAGGAAATACCTGGTTCAACTCACCTGGATTGTTTTTGCAGGTGAGATATAATGTTGATCCGATATTTTTGTGCTTGGAAAAGAATTAAGGGGAAAATATTATTGGTGGTTGTGTTTTATTTCTTGCAGCATTATGGTGGGGCGGTACAGGATTGAAGTTTACCGTTGAACCTAGAGATACAATAGTCCCCAAAGGGGGAAGTGTTGTGCTTAACTGTGTAGCGAAGGGAGATGGAGTGCCGAAGATTTCCTGGAAGAAGGATAGGAATCTTCTGCCATTGGAAAATGATCATAGAAGGTAGAATGTTGGTTTTTGTCATCTATTTCCGTGTGCCTATGCCAAATGCGTGAGGTAGTGGGTTCGTTGAACTAATTGTTGTCACACGGTTGGGATTGGGACGCCAAGGGTAATAATAACGAGCACATGTTGAACGTATGGTTTTACTAATATGATTAATGGCCTTAATTGTTACAATGAGTGTTGCTGCGTCACTAAAATTAATACTAAAAATATTTTACTCACTGCACGCAGCGCTGGGACACCAGATGAATTTGGGAGGTTTGTACTATGGAGCCACAGTAGTTAACAGTAGTTGAAAGCAGTGTAGCTTAATTGTGCAATGGGTTTGACGTTGCACGTTTGGAAAATATTATTCAAATTAGTATTGCTTTACTAAGCCCTGCAATAAACAAATATTCAAGTTGCAAACTTTTTTTAGTAAAACAAAAGTTTCTGCATTATGACTCATGCATGTGTGTCACTTTATGTTGTTGTTGTTGTTTTTGGCAAAAGCCCATGCTGTTGGCAAGAGTGTGAGGAAGTATTTGTAATATTTGAATAATTTTCTTTCAGATCGATACTTGCAAACGGGTCACTGTACATTAATTCCCTGCTTCAGACGCGGGAGTTCAAGGTGGATGAAGGCTTATACCAGTGTGTCGCGATGATAGCTGGGGTCGGATCCATACTGTCACGGTCGGCGAAACTCCAGGCAGCTTGTAAGGAAATATGAAATGTTCCGTAAAGCTCTGGAGTCAGTTTATGACCTAATATGCATTTGTGTGTTTACAATGGGGCAGTTTTATCACGATTCGATGAAGAGCCCGAAGATATTAGTATTGGACTGGGGCAGACAGCTCGATTCGGTTGTGCGGCTCAAGGGATCCCTCCACCATTTGTCTCCTGGTTTAAAGATAACCGTCCTCTAGATTTAGATAAGAGCAGAATGACTATACTTCCGTCTGGCTCCCTCGAAGTGAGCGATATTCAATCGTCGGATGAAGGGATTTACAAATGTAATATTTCCAACGTAGATAGATTTGCCATTAGTAGAACCGGTCGTTTAGTTCTCAATAATAGCCCAGGTATGTATTTGCGTTACTACTGAATCAGATTTTATTATTATTTTTACAAGTGCTAACTTGGAGGTTGATTCGTTTTGGTTGCCAGAACGGGATACTCCTCCGGTGTTCACTGCAGTCCCAAAAAGTCAAACTGTAATTGCCCCTAACTCCGTCGTGCTGGAATGCTCCGCCGTTGCCTATCCCCAGCCTAGGATAACTTGGCTCAAGGATGGGGCCACTATTGATTTAGAGTATGTCCTTGCTTTCGTATTTTTTACTCTGAATTTCCCGCCTTTCACCACAATTAGGATCATTAATAATAATAAATGACTTTGATGGCCTGACAGGAATTTAGACAGTCGTTACGAGTTGATCGGGGAAGGGAACTTAATGATCACCCGAACAGAGGAATCGGATAGGGGGACTTACCAGTGTCGAGCGGAGAATCGGGAAGACTCGGCAGATGTCTCAGCCGTCCTGGATATCTATGGTAAAGAAATAGCTTGAATTACATAATTATTTTATGCATTAAATACGAAGTAATTTCTGTATTAAATCAGACTTAATGATTATTTTGTAAATTAATACGATTTTTTTACAAACTCCTGCACAATCATTTTTATACAAGTTAATACGACATTATTTTTTATAAACTAATACAAAATGATCATTTTACAATTTAATTCGAAACGATTTTGGTGACATATTCAGACCAAATAATTATTTTACGAATCGACCAAATCATTTTCTTATAAATTCAGATTAAATAGTCATTTTGAAGTTCATACTCAGTAGTTATTTTATAAATTGACACTAATTAATTTGTTGAACAAATTCAGACTAAATGCTTATTTTATACATACCACAGTCACACCGCGAGTCCTCTCAACGGCCATTACCAATTTTTACGCTTACGAGAAGGAAGATGTAGAACTGCCGTGCAAAATGTATGGGAAGCCCACTCCTACCATTGAATGGTTCAAGAATGCCGACATGATCATCGAAGGAGATTACTTCCAGGTGAATTTTAGTAGCAGCTACATTCAATGATAAACGTCACTTTTCCATGATCTACAATTCCAGTTTGTCTTCTTCTCCAGATTGTAAACGGGAACAATTTGAAAATCCTCGGACTCGTCGCCTCGGATGCTGGGATGTACCAGTGCGTCGGGACGAATCCGGCCGGGAACGTTCAGGCATCTGTCCACCTCCGCGTACTCAAGCCTGGTTAGTTCCATTTGGACATTCTTCAAATAAGTCGTCAAATATTATTATGTGGACCAAGCATAAGTACCAACATATGTCACAGTTTATATGTGTACACATTGGAATTGGGCAACAAGCATGAAATTCTATTGACATTCGGGTCGTACATGTTGCATGTCCCTTTGAATCCTTGACTAAATACATATTGTTTGAACGCTGATAATATTTAACTCTGTGCTATATGTGCTCTGCTCGGGAATGTGAACCCCCCAATGGAATGCCCCTTTCAAGTTTACTTTTGAACTTCCAATATATATGTACATGTATTTCTCTATTGGGAACATGCCCTGCTCGAACCCCGTACTTGTATAAGTTTTGTAATTATGGTTACTGTTACTATTATTATTAGTATAATGATTACATATCTGCCGTTAATTTTGAATGTGGCTTTTGAAAACTGTTTTTAACCATGAATATGTGTATTTTTATTGTTTTTATTTTCCTTTGGTTGTTGTGCCGTCGCCCCTCCTGTGTTAACCGCGTGTTCGCCCTGGCTGCCAAATATGTGTGTGTCCCACCCCCACCCCCTCTCTCTCTGTCTGCTTGTTTGTGGTGCCGTGTGATGCTCCTGGTGCTTCTTGGACGCCCCTGCCGCGGTTGAACCTGTCCGTCTGCAGGGGAAGAAAAGCCTGAACAAGCCCTGCTACAACTAGTTGTTCCTGATAATGAGATGATGGAGCCGATGGTGGAGATTCCCGAACCCTTGCCTCTCACACCCCACCTCTTACTAGGTCAGACGATGCCGATCCCGCGCGGGGCAGGAAGTCGGCACGGCGGCGGTGGCGGCGGGTTCGAAAACCACACAGCATCCCCGGACGGGCCGTCCGCCCCCCGTGACGTCGCCGCCGTCCTCGTCTCCACCCGCTTCATCACCCTGACGTGGAAGCCCCCGCTGGACCCGAACGGGCGGATCGTGGCCTACGCTATTTTCTACAAGGAGCTCGGCTCGGACCGAGAGCGCGTCCTCAACACCTCCCGCTCCCGCCTCGAGGAGATCAATGTCCAGGGGCTCCAGCCCAACAAGCGCTACACCTTCCGCGTCGTCCCCTACAATGACAAGGGTCAGGGTCAGAGCTCGAGCGAGATCCTCGTCACGACGCAGCCGGAAATCGACGTGCCCGGCCCGCCGCGGGCCGTGAGGACTACCCCCACGTCTCCGTCCACGGTTCACGTCCAGTGGGACCCCCCGGAGGAGACGCACGGGAGCATCCTCCGCTACAGGGTCTCCTATGTGGAGGGAGCGAGCGGGACTCAGGAATCCGGCGAACCACCGCCGCTCCCAGTTCCCACCGAAGAGGACCCCGGATTGGAGGAAGGCTCCGAATTGGACGACTACGATGATGACTACTTTTTACCCGCGAAATCGGACAAGACGAGGACTATGACGGTGACGGGGACGACGGAGGCCGTCCTTCACAACCTCAACACGTTCACCGAGTACTTTGTCTGGGTCGTGGCACTCAATGAGAACGGGCCGGGGGCGAATTCGGAGCAGGTGCGGGTGAGGACGCTCGGGGCGGAGCCGGAAGAACCGCCGAGGAATGTGACTCTGGAGAGCTCGAGTGCAACTGTGAGTGCCTGTCTGTAGAAATAAATTATGTTTGCTAAATCCGTGAGTTTGTATTGCGAAGGCGCAGGCCAGATTTCCATACCATAACTATACGATTCTGTGAGTTTTAAATTTATCCTCGATTCTTTTCTTACTATGGTCTTATTTGAAAAAAATTAAATTTTAATGGGAAAAATCTAAAAATTATTGTGAAAAAAATCTACAAAACTGTTAAACAAAGTTTGAGAAATAATTCTGAAAAACTGTGAAACAAATCTAAAAAAACTGGTAAACAACTTTTGAGAAATAGTTCTGAAAAACTGTGAAACAAAAGTTTGCAGGAAAGTGTGCAAATAATTGGAAAATATTTTGCAAAACAAATCTAAAAAATGCTCAAAGAAATAAAAAAAAACAAAATCGTGGAAAAAATCCCCAAAAAATTATACGTACAATTATTGCGGGGGAAATGTCATAAAATATCAGGATTTTTTACGATATTTTCCCCGCAATTTTAATAAATGTCCGACAATTGCTGTGCAAAAAAATGTGAACGTCCTATGAAATTTTTCCAAATATTTAATTTGTAATAAATTGAATTGTTTTACTTCAAATTGCAGAGCATTGCCGTCCGTTGGGAGCCCCCTCCAGTGGAGGCCCGAAAC